>NW_025559706.1:2500-26142 GCF_020424385.1 Procambarus clarkii
GGGTGTGGGGAATGGTTGTAAGGACGAGGGGATGTTGGAGTGGAGGATGAAGGGGAGGAAAAATGGACAAGGGAGTGAGGAATGGTTGGGAGGACGAGAAGACAAGGGAGTGAGGAATGGTTGGGAGGACGAGAGGATGGGTGAGGGGTGGGGAGGACTGGACGACAGGGGAAGGTTGCTGTGGCTCAGGAATTCACATGAGTTGCTGAGCCACAGCAACTCATGGCCGGGTACAGCTAGTTATAAATATTTTTCTCTAGTTGAAAAAAAGGTCATCCTTTTAGTCTAGTCTAAATCATCTCTAAATCTAGTCATCAGGTCTAGTTTAAAATCTTATTGTACAAAGAATGAGATGATTGTACAACTCTACTAGGGCCGTGATGAGGATTCGAACCTACGTCCGACAGCATCCCAGACGCTGCCTTAATCAACTGAGCTTCGACATGGAAAAAGAGTTGAAACCAGAAGTTCTACTGAACTTACTTGGATCCTGCAGCCTCTCCGAGACACAAACCAGGGTTTTACACAACTCGCCCATGCACTCGAGCTATGCCAATAGGCCGTTCTACCTATTAACTAATTATTAGGCCAATTAAGGCAGTGTCTGGGATGCTCTCGGACGTAGGTTCAAATCCTCGTCACGGCCCTTGTGGATCTGTTCATTTGATGCATCACACTATTGTGATTTCAGTGTGTAATGAGATGAATGTATTATTATTATTATTATTATTATTATTATTATTGGTCCGGTCTTTTTATATACACACATTATTGAGACCAACTGATTGAGGGTGTAATGGGGTAACATCTGCGTTTGATCTGATGGATTCCTGACAGAGGGAGACCTCAACAGAGGTCCTTTGGTTTATATACGGTATTTTTTAACTCTTCAAGGGTGATTGAGGGTTAGTGGACAGCCTCTGCGGATCTGTCATCAGAACAAATTGTTATGACGCCCTTAGCCAAGTGTTAAGTGTTTTCGGATGCTCCATAGCTCCACGGCCATCCATCTCTCTCGCTCTCCGGAAGGAGTTGGTTAGGGGACCCAGCTGACCGGCAGATGTCTCGGGTACTACAAAAACATTTGTGAGTATGCCTTCCACACCTCAATACATTATTTTAAGTATCTATCTGGCTATCTATCTATCTTGCACTCTTATGCATACTCATCTCCATCCTCTTGTACTGAAAATGTGAGACATACCATCTGATTACACAACACCCCGTCCCCAATTATGCCCATCTGGACAACCCTAACCTAATCTAACAGGTCAGGTGATAACATCCCACATATCGCATCCGGTCATCTAGGCCAGGCGATGCCACACATGCGAGTGAGAGGTCCAGCCATGCATTTTAAGCCAATCCTTCTATGCAAGAAGACCACCCGCCACCCTCCGAGGTGAACCACCCGCATGTGTGTGCTAGAACACCTGTAGACCTGTACACATACTTACGGATGCTCTATGTCCATCATCTCTTTTACCCCTATCCTAACCACATACCCCAGTGAGACGCAGAACATGCAAGCGGGGCACTAATCACAGCGCTGAGTCAAATCACCCGGTACCACCTGGACAAGTGTGCCACAGGTGACACACCTAACCACGTGGTCACACACGGTTAGGTGTGTGACTACATCTTTACTTTCTCTACTTTTCTACTGACAACAAGCTACTTCGCGAAACGATGCCCATCCGGCAACAGTAATACATCAGTTTCACAAAAGAGGGCAACCATGTTTGCCGAAGTAAAGTACCTCCTCAACAATGGACTGGCCATACTTTGTGAGACCCCTTGGGCCTCACCCTGTATATTAGTGCCTAAGCCACACGGCATGGTAAGACTGTACACAGATTATTGTAAATTGAACTTACTCACTGTACAAGATTCCTACCCCTTGTCTCGACGATATCCTTGACGCCATCGTTAACGTTAAATTCCAATAACAAATAGACCCCTTAAAGGGCAATTATCATATCAGTTTTACAGAGCGTGCTAAGAACATCTTTGCTTTCACCCAATCACTTGGGCTGGACGTTAGAGCGACGATCTCGCTTCATGCAGATCGGCGTTCAATATCCGACCGTCCATCCAAGTGGTTTGGCACCATTTCTCCCCCCCCCCAGTACCATCCCAAAATCATTATCCTCATCCCTTCCCAGTGCTATATTCGAAATGACTTAGCACTTTCTCCTGATAGTTCCCACTACTTTTGGCCTCTTTAGATATGAGCGACGGCCTTTTGGACACTGCAATGCCCCAGCTACCTTCCAGCGAGCTGTCAACATCGTCATCCAAGACCTTAACGATACCTACGCCTACCTGGATGACATCGTTGTAGCAACTAACACCTGGAAAGAACACCTACACCAGCTACAACGTTTGATCTACAAGCTTCTTCAGGCCGGCCTCACCATTAATTTGGGCTTGTCCAAATTTTCCGAAGGTGAAGTACGTTATCTTGGTCATATCATAGGCAGAGGAAGCATAGCACCTCCTGGCATTCACGTACAAGCCATTCAACAATAGCCTCAGCCTGCTTCACGTAAACAACTCGTGCTTTTCCTAGGCCTATCATCTTACTATACTCGCTTTTGCAGGAACTTCAGTTCCGTGGCCACTCCTCTCATCAACCTTATCAGCCCTAAACAGAAGTACATTTGAACCAACTCACAAACCATTGCTTTAGAACAGCGAAAAACTTTACTCTGTCCTAATCCCATTCTCACCTCGCAAGATGTGAAGAGACCCCTTCATCCTTCACAGATAGCACCGCTCCCGTGCCGGGTAAGTCCACTACGGGCTCACCATAGCCCATGCTACTTGCCCCGCTCCTGTGCCAGGTAAGTTACGGGCTCACCATAGCCCGTGCTACTTGGAACTTGTTCTGAGTAGCTAAATCTAAAACAACAACAAGAACCCAGTAGACAGAACCTGAGAACCTGGTTCTCTCTCAGGTGCTCAGCCCATCCTCCTAATAGACAGTACGTTTCATTACTAACTGTAATCCTGACAATCGGCATAGTATATAAATACACTTAATCGCCAGCATCGCACTAAGGTATTGTGAATATTAAATTTTACCTAAAAAGCTGTATAGAAAACAACGACCTAATCTAACCATTAGATTGTAGGAGGACAAGCATGTAAATAGCATTTATTGCTTCTTAATTCCAATTAGTACTTAATCTATAGCTATATTGATTTTACCATTTTATAAAACTAATAAAACAAAACTTAAGTTTTTCAATAAATTATAAAGTAACCCTGATATTTTAAAATTTTGTATAAAATCTCTATTATTTAAAAAAAAGTATAAAAATATTTTTTTTTATATTTAAAACGTGTGTATAGAGAACTGAGCACGAAAACTTGTGTATTAACAGAAATGAGAAGCATATATGGGAAGGTAAATGTAACAGCACAATTAAGTGTATTTATGTACTGTGCAGACAGTCAGGAAAGTACTTATTAAATTTAGTATTAAAACATACTGTCTATTTGGAGGAAGGGTTGCAGGTTGTACACGTCTCCTTCACTCAGTTTGGTCTTGCTACGACGTGTGACGGTGGATGTGCGCCTGTTGTACATACTGTATAGCCACTCTTGTGTTTTTATTCTAAAGTAACGTAAATATTAAGGTTGTTTTTGTTTGTGTGCCAAGTTTTCAGGATTTATTATTTTGTTATGATTATTATTGTACGTAAAGATTTTAATTATTGATGCCTATTGTTTACTCCTGCAACTATCACACCACAAAAGTCTTTAGCAGTTTTATTTACTTTGTTTAACCTTTTGTTTGTTTAATGTGCATAAGGCAAACTAAAGCTGCCAGAAATTTGCTGCGCCTCCTACAACACGGTATATATGTATAATATATACATACATCAGTTCTTGCTTTCATGTAAAGATTCTTTCTTTCACAAGAGGGTACTTACGTACTTGGTGTATATGTATCTATAGGAATACAGAGAGTGATGCGCTGCAACAGTTTAATTTTTCAGCCTTACAGAGCATTTATTCATCCGGATGGTGAGGATGTTTTAACACAATTGTCCTTATGAGTTATAACCAAATTAGCACAACATGATGTGCGTCATTATATCATGCATGATATAGAGAGGAAGTGACTGTTGTGATGTGTGACTCACCAAGAACTCCCAACCACGGTGACCCGGAGCAAGAGAGGCTGTGTAGATAAGAGAACACATTCCCCCGAGGGTGGTGATCGTTGTGGGGGGCTGCCAGGGCTCTGGTGGGTACTTGAACCCTCGCACGCCTGTACCGTTAACGCTCGGCCGGAAACTTTGACTATACAGTAAACAATGAGTATCTGAGAGGAGAGGAGACGAGAGAAAAAATAAGCATGGATTAGTCCCTGTCAGCAAAATTTTATGACTTTCATCTATAGTCTGTACAGGAACTATCATTTATGGATAACAAATAAGGTTATTCATAAGCACTGTGCATTGACATGCTTGTTATAAAAAAATAGCTGTGTTATCAAGGTTACCAGGAGATAAATCTAATTTGTTATCATATTAAATTTGTCCTGATTGGTATAGCTGAAATACAGTAAACCTCTCTAAAAATACTGTAAAGGTCGATGCCAAAATCATCATATTGAATTAATAATAATAATTCATTGCTTTGGGGGACAGGCAGCCGGTGCATATGTATATGCTTTGCCTGAAATGCTGTATTAGTGGCTTTAGGTATTGTATGTACTAGCTCTATCTATAAATCCAACATTATGTTTGTAACTCATCTTCTATGTATGTACTTTTACTTGAATAAACATTTTGATTTTGATATATGTAAATTAGGTTTTGATCTAGGTCCCCTCAAGGTTCCATTACTGATCCACCCTAGAATGCAACCCAGCAACAAGTTGATAAACTCCTGAGTATATATTTACTATTAGATGAACAGGTGATTTAGGTGATAGGAAAACCGCCTAAATATTTTCGTCTCCACCGGGATTCGAATCCAAAATTTTCGATTATGAGTCGAGAATGAACCCAACTGTACTGTCGTGACCCCTAAGTCGGCATTAGTTAGGGTCCCGGTAGTCGGAACCCTAAGGTCACTCCTCATATGAGTGACCTTGTATTACCTAGTCTGACCTTGTCTTAAATTTGTCTTTTTTTCTTCGCCCTTTTGATTAATAAATATAACAATAATAATTAGTTCCTAACTCATCAGTCACGTCTCCATTCACATATTCGTCATGTTTGCATAAAAATAAATTCCTTTAGTTTTTATATTAGTACTTTATAATATCTAGATTTTCCCCCATATGACAGTTATTAGTAAAAATTCATAGTGGTTAAATTTAAATAAATCATTCAGTTATTAATTTAACTATTTAAATCTTAATATAATTACTAATCTAAATTACATTCCTGCTCTTCATTATTACTCCATCTATTTAATTTTATTCCTACTTATATATTTGCTTAATAATATTAACTATTTGCCTTTTTTTTCTTGTTACAAACATATAAGAAACAGGATGAGCTCGTAGCCTACTGTGAACCAGAGCCTTCACGTGATCAGTTGACCCATCTTCCATATATCAACCTGTTGAGCCAATTTTTCAAATCGTAAATTGATTAATTAATGTAATTTGCATCACTCTGCACTACAGTATTATATCATCAATTTCATCCAATCTTTATTTACATGTCTGCTCCAAAATATTAGCTTCTAGTTTTTTTTATTTTCAACAATATTATGTAGTGTTTATTAAATTTTAACTTTAAGTTCATCAGTGAAGCCAACTCATTATTTCTGCATTTATATATTTTAAATTTATATTCAAATTAAATTTTGGGGGGATCTTTTTGTCAATTTAGAACGTAAATTAAAAAATAACTGAAAATACTCTGTCATACCCTTTCCTCATATTAATTTCTTATTGGCATATTCTAAACTAGTCTTCTCCATTCTTATTGCAAGCAAACTGGCAATGACCCCTAAATTAAATCTGCTACCATATATCTATATTAACCTGAGCATTGATAATCATTGTTGCAATAACTACAAAGCAAACGATACCACAAGCAAACTTCAAACTAACATTTGCCTAATAGTATTTAAACTCAATGATAGATGTGACGATATCAACGACATCTGTTGAGCGCATCCGACCCCATATTCTGTTCCCTAGTGGAAGGCTGTGATCTTATGACACCTGTGTAGTTGACTTCTTACTATTAATTTTTTACCCGGCAGAAGTGATGTGGGTGTTACCTTGATCAAGACTTGTTCCAGTGGGAACAAGTGGGCCAAGTCAGTGCAGAGTGTCAGTTGTCTGTAATAACCAGTGAAGTATAGGTGATTGGGCCGACGTATCCTGGGATGGCCCAATGACCACACAATGGAATTAACGTCCGTCTGTCCTCTAAGTTAAGACTTGTTATAGGTGAAGCCTTTAGGGGAAACCAGCCAGTGTGTTGCTGGAGAGTCGAAGTGGTGTTTTGACATTGTGATGATACTATAGAGGAGTGGTTACCGTTATTTACTGAGTAAGATGGACTCGCCGGCATAAGTACAGTAGAAGAAAGGATGAGGGACGGTATCTTGAGTGTTGTACGATAGAAGACAGAAGTGGACTCACAGGGATACTAGCTAAGTGAGGCCATAACAATAGATCAACCACTGAACTCTTTAATGACATAACTACAAACACCAGGTACTAGACTCTCTGTTACTATCTTAACAGATACATTGTTAAATAAACATCTTCTAAATTATTTAAACTTGGCTGGTTATACAGCAGTTCATAACCGTAGACCAGACAAAAAGGCTTAGTTACAACAACCAGTAGGCATCGATCAGTCATTGGGGACTATGGATTTGCGCTCTGGTTGTAGGTCTGGAATAGCCTCTCCAGGGCACAAAGCCAGGGTAGGTTGATCTGGAAGAGGACGCTGTCATCCAAACAGCAAGTCCCCCCTCTCCACGGCGCTGAAAGTTTCCAATGGAAAATAAAACGCCAATACGATTGGTTCCAGAGCCGTCGCAGGAACTGTCTGAACGAGGTTGAAGGCAACAACGAACTGCCCTAGTGGGCTCCAGTTCTGGAGTTACCTCGAAGTTGATAAAAGAAAGCACAGGGACTCCGAACCCGGAGACCGCCGTGGTCAGGGCCGGAGAAGAACAACCTCAGCAAGGGCAAGAACGAGCCCCAGCCTCCCTAAGCAGAACCTGGGCCGCACGAGCATCAGGAGGTGGACTTCGGAGACCCGCGGTTACGGATTCCAGAGAGATCGTGACAGCCCCGTTTCACCTGAGGCCGCCTTCCTTGAAGACCAAGAAGAAGGAAGAGTAATAATTAGTAATTATAACAATTAGAATCAGAATTTTAATAATAATATAGCTAATTGTTATTCTGTTACCTGTTATCAAGATAACATAATCTGCACTGGGGCCATCAACAATAGAGACGACTGTTATGAATATATCTCTATTAATTCTCAATCAAATCCTTGAAATTCCCAAGAATTATTGGAGCCCTTTATAGATTTAAAAATAACTATCTAAACATATTTTCCATTTGAGGAATTTAATCTTAAGCATTAAACTCAATCCAATTCACTCCATCTTAGATGGTGACTTAAACATTGATCGTTGTCAACAAAACAAACCCCCAGTAAACAGCTACTTTAACTGCATGAACTCTTGTATGCTAATCCTCACTATCACCAAAGCCACGCCAAATCAGTCCAACATCTGTTTCAACTTTGAACCATATATGGACCAACATAATGGCCTTTGTTATGAAGCCTACTGGGTCTGTGTCGGTACCTGAGATGAGGACCACACAATGACTACCACTGCGGGTCTTTTCTCCCACACACTTGGGTGCCACTGATCGCCCTGGGAGCCCTTCAGTAGAACCACAGGTGGAACTGCCACTTGCGATCCGGCCTTATACCCACGGAAGAGTGCTGGAAGACTCGATACTAACCTCAAGTCGTTGCATCTATAGCTACAGCACTTCCTCCGAACCTTGTCCGCCGTAACAAAGGGTCACAGGTCACCTGTCACACACCTGTGTCACTCGATTACTTACAAGGTCGCCAGCGGGATTTGAAACTGTGTATCCCAGTTCAGTGTTTAAACTCTGTGTTGCCACAAAATGATACGTTACCACTATCACAGTGTTATTCAGTGTTACCAGCCTAGAACATGTTTTTATAAATACCAGTGTTACTCAAATGTTATTAGTCACTAGAATATTTCCAATAATAATTATAAAGATAATAGAATGATGCATATAGCATTACTTATATAATGCTCAAAGAGAGAGATGGAGGGCGCACTTAAACACATCAGCAAAAATGATAGAAAGTTTACTATACTAAGAACTACATTAAACATGTAAAGAAATAAGCACTTGGATATATATATGAATAGATGAACTGGAGAACGTTGGCAGCTCTCCTCTCGCCGCCTCTGGTAACTTGGACAGCTGGGCAAATTTAAATGGGGGACTCGGACCCTCTCTTGATTGAGAGGCAGCTCCGTCGACGTAGACCTCTCGTCTATCAACACTGCCACACACGTCCCATGCTGTCTTCTCCAGGAAATAGAAATTACTGGGCTGACCTACAGCATACTCTAATACTAAAACTAGTTTTCATTAATCATAATGAGAAACACAAGGGGCCTCGTAGCCTGGTGGATAGCGCGCAGGACTCGTAATTCTGTGGCGCGGGTTCGATTCCCGCACGAGGCAGAAACAAATGGGCAAAGTTTCTTTCACCCTAAGTGCCCCTGTTACCTAGCAGTAAATAGGTACCTGGGAGTTAGTCAGCTGTCACGGGCTGCTTCCTGGGGTGTGTGTGTGTGGTGTGGGGAAAAAAAAAAAGTAGTTAGTAAACAGTTGATTGACAGTTGAGAGGCGGGCCGAAAGAGCAAAGCTCAACCCCCGCAAAAACACAACTAGTAAACACAACTAGTAAACACACTAATATAAATATATATGCTGGGCCTATGTAGCCTAGTCTTCAAAGGGGCAATGGGAGGGAAATAATGATCTACCTTAAACATTCCTGTCCATCGATGTTTGTCCTCTGATGGTAGAAGGTACACGGTTCCCAGGTCGCTCCTCGGTATTCCAGTCACGTGTCTCAGGTCCTCAGGCATCGTGGATTAATCGCGTCATTTCTGTTCCTGTGTTCTGAATTCAGTTCTTCCAAGCTGGTCAAACCAGTGGTAAGTTATCTCGTCGCTTTCCACACTCGCTCCTTCACTGAGACCTTTTCTCATGGATCCAGACGTGATGATTGCCCTTGGAACTTCCGTAGATGTGACCCGGTCACGGCAGCTCTGTCCGTCTTACCAGGGCGGAACCCGCAGGGCGTCATACTTGCCCTCCCAGTTTCGCCGCTCACCTTCAGTTGCAGACTAACAACGACAAGAATTTGGCACTTCCTTCGCCCACTGAACTTGGCTTCAACGTGCTCCCAAGGAGTATACTAATCCTCTGTGACAAATGGTAGATTGCATAAGGTTGCTCAATCCACTGAGCGAGGCTCCTAGAACCTCCAATCTCGAGTGCTTACTGATGCACTTCTGCTCGCGTCAACGGTCCGTGAATCTCCCTCACATCGTGGCGCCAAACCGTAAGAGACGTCGCCATTTTGTAAGTATTAGGTGCATAAGCCCCTTTACCTGCAAAACTTATAAATGATAATTTCTCCATAAATAAGTTATCTATCCAGTAGCCTCTCATATTAAATGATTCCCTTCATCTCAGGGAACCTGCAAGGTAACAAGCTATGACTCTTAACGCTGACACTGGGGAGAAATATAAGAGAGGGGACTGTAACATTACACCCCAGTAGGGAAGACGAGGACTAGAGCGACGCGCGCCATCTGCCCAGGTGGCACTCTTGAGTGCCAGCTGGGCAGGTGGCACGTCGCTCTAGTCCTCAAGGGTTTGGGGGGATTTTCCCGGAAGTTTTGGCGCGTGTGAGCGTCCGGTGTTAGGGTATGTGGTCAGGAAAGATGGGAGGTCATGTTGTTAGGGTTGTAGGAGAGTATGTGGCAGAGTAAGAAATACAAGGATAAAAGTGGAATATGAGGAAAGAGTAAATGAATATGTATGTGTGTTTGGCATAGACTTAATCCTGTGTGAAGATAATAGTTTTGATGTTAGTAAGTAAGTAGAGGCTGAGTGTAGGTGAGAGGGTCCCAACATAGTCTGTTATGTTGTTTGGGGTGGGGGGGGGGGGAGGGAGGGAGGGAGGGAGGGATGGAAGGGTGAGGGGAGCTTCCCCTCGTCGTGAGACTGCTCAGGGGTCATTTGCGGTTTTGACAAACCATTAGCTCCCCCTACAGGAAGTCGTAAGTGGGAGAGGAGGGTATGAGAGAGAAGAGTCCAGGAGGAGTGATGTGGACCATTTGCCTTAATGGCTTTTCGATGTCTTAAGACAAGACTTGGAGATGTTCACCCCAGCATGGCTCTACCTCCACTGAGGATTCGTTAAGGAGGAGCGAGGATCATACTCCCGTCGGCAGGGGTCCGCCTGTCATCGTCAATCACCCCCACCCCTCCCATACCATCAGGGGGGCCCCCACTCCATCCCCTCCATTACCTTCTAGAATGGGGCACCCCTCTTCCCCTTACCTTCTAGAGTGGTACGGACCAGGATCACATACCATCACATCGACCTGAGAAGTGCCACCACATGTCACATCACTTAGGAAACTCAGTCAAAGTCAGTAGGTTCGCGTTTACTAAAAGAGAGAAACATTTCACATCATCACGGAGACGTGATCTCTACCTACAAATTGTTCTTGTTAACTGTGATCATTGAAATGTATGCATGTTTACTCAATCTCCATCACCTCTTCTTCCTACAGCCATTACTGTTGTGCAGAGCTTGTATCACACAACGGCGTTATCATAGCAAGTCAATGTCACAGAATGTTCAAGACTCCTGAATGAATGAAACGGCGTGCTATCCTTAAGGTCTAACCTTCGCGGTGGTTTGAGACGTTGTGAGATGGATGGACTAGGTAGTGGGATGGCCTTACCCTCTCCCCATCCACCCCCACCAAACCCCTACCCCCTCCCACCCACATCCTCGCTCCTTACCATCAAGTATCACTACACCATTCCCAGACCGGATGTTCTGTGCAAAGCCTTAGTATTATTATTTCTGATCATATGTATATCCTTGTATCGCAATGTGAGCAACATGGTATCATCATTCTTTGCTCTATAATAGATCTCTTTTTAAGAATATCCAGTCATAAGCTGGTCTTCAATCTTATTATTATAACAAATCATAATCTCTCTTGTATAACACATACTGCATGGGATATACATAGCAGTCAGTCTCTCTCTCTCTCTCTCTCTCTCTCTCTCTCTCTCTCCAGATCATTTAATAGTTGGGGGGAAAGTAACATCATTTCCTTTCTCCTGCTGCCGCTGTTCACGTATCTTTTTCCATTTCACTTAGACTGACAGGGCACCAGAGGATGGACGACTAATGTCAATTTTCGAGCCCCCATCACTCTCACCCTTATAACCTTGTAAGGTAACACGACCAACATGATGACATCGTTCTTTGCTCAAATATCATTAATGTAACGTGATCAAATATACTAACTTCGTTCTTTGCCCAAATAACATTTTAAGAGTAACGAGCAACTTTCTGTCCGATGTCTGAATAATGAAATGTAAACCATGTTTAGCCATTACATCCAAACACAATAAAATATTACCACAAGCTTGTTTAGTTCTTGTATCACATAACGTAACGTAGCGTTTATTCAACAACTGATAGACATAGCATAATATAGCTTCATATTCACTGTGGTAAAACCAACATACACATCACGGTCAGTCCTCGCTATATCTCAAACGCGCCGTTCATTCTCTCTCCCTTAGGTGTGCAATGTTCCACACATACAAATTCCAAGCAAAGTAAACATATATACGACAATATGGAAAACACAGCCTAGATACTATTATTAAATTGACTTGTTCATTATCCCCGAGTTCAAGGCTGTCTCTCATAAGACCTACATCATCCAAATGTAAACATCAATCGATGAGAATAAGACCGGGTGAGTCGATAGTGAAATAGCTCTGGACTACGTCTATTTTCAGTTCTTGTAACACAGTCAATGTAGCGTAATGGGAAAACAGACTTTCTACTGCTTACATATTCAGCATTTGAAAATGTATGCAAGTCTAGACAATCTCCTATAGCCCTTACATTCTAAACACAAATAAAATATTAGCACACGCTTGCATCGCATTATATCATCATTAAGTAATGTGGAGATCAACTTTCTGGCGGTTGTCCGAATATCATTATTTAAATGTGAACCTCATTAAGCCAAACACAATATATCCATTACATCTCATAGCATATGAATATTACGGTATACCAGTTTAGCCTCTGTAACACAATGTAACGTAACGTAACGTAACCCAAATCAACTTTTTTTGCAGTCCGAAATGTCATTTTTAAATGAAAGTATGACTTAGTCCATCTTCATTACATCTCTTACCATATAAATATTGGCCTCTACCAGTTTTAGCCCTCTGTAACACAATGTAACGCAAATCAACTTTTTGCAGTCCAAAATGTCATTTTTAAATGAAAGTATGACTTAGTCCATCTCTTACCATATAAATATTGGCGTCTACCAGTTTTAGCCCTCTGTAACACAATGTAACGTAACGTAACGCAAATCAACTTTTTGCAGTCCAAAATGACATTTTGAAACGAAAAGTGAGGGTTAGTCCATCTCCATTACATCTCTTGCCATATAAATAATTGGTGTCTACCAGTTTTAGACCCTGTAACACATTGTAACGTAACGAGGAAATCATCATCATCATCATATTTCTACAGACCAAATATCATTTTTAAATGAAAGTATGACTTAGTCCATCTTCATTACATCTCTTACCATATAAATATTGGCGTCTACCAGTTTTAGCCCTCTGTAACACAATGTAACGTAACGTAACGTAACGCAAATCAACTTTTTGCAGTCCAAAATGTCATTTTTAAATGAAAGTATGACTTAGTCCATCTCCAACCCGTTTTAGCCCTCTGTAACACAATGTAACGTAACATAACGTAACGCAAATCAACTTTTGCAGTCCAAAATGACATTTTTTTTTAAATGAAAGTTCGACTTAGCTCATCTCCATTACATCTCTTACCATATAAATATTGGCCTCTACCCGTTTTAGCCCTCTGTAACACAATGTAACGTAACATAACGTAACGCAAATCAACTTTTTGCAGTCCAAAATGTCATTTTTAAATGAAAGTATGACTTAGTCCATCTTCATTACATCTCTTACCATATAAATATTGGCGTCTACCAGTTTTAGCCCTCTGTAACACAATGTAACATAAAATAACGCAATCATTTTGCAGTAAATGTCATTTTTAAATGAAAGTATGACTTAGTCCATCTTCATTACATCTCTTACCATATAAATATTAGCGTCTACCAGTTTTAGCCCTCTGTAACACAATGTAACGTAACGTAACGTAAGGCAAATCAACTTTTTGCAGTCCAAAATGTCATTTTTAAATGAAAGTATGACTTAGTCCATCTCCATTACATCTCTTACCATATAAATATTGGCCTCTACCCGTTTTAGCCCTCTGTAACACAATGTAACGTAACGTAACGCAAATCAACTTTTGCAGTCCAAAATGACATTTTTTTTTTAAATGAAAGTTCGACTTAGCTCATCTCCATTACATCTCTTACCATATAAATATTGGCCTCTACCCGTTTTAGCCCTCTGTAACACAATGTAACGTAACGTAACGTAACGCAAATCAACTTTGCAGTCCAAAATGACATTTTTAAATGAAAGTATGACTTAGCTTATCTCCATTACATCTCTTACCATATAAATATTGGCCTCTACCCGTTTTAGCCCTCTGTAACACAATGTAACGTAACGTAACGTAACGCAAATCAACTTTTGCAGTCCAAAATGACATTTTTAAATGAAAGTACGACTTAGCCCATCTCCATTACATCTCTTACCATATAAATATTGGCCTCTACCCGTTTTAGCCCTCTGTAACACAATGTAACGTAACGTAACGTAACGCAAATCAACTTTTGCAGTCCAAAATGTCATTTTTAAATGAAAGTATGACTTAGTCCATCTCCATTACATCTCCTACCATATGAATATTACGGTCTACCAGTTTTAGCCCTCTGTAACACAATGTAACGTAACGTGGAAAATCAACTTTGTCGGATGACCAAATAACATTATTGAAAATGACATCCATGTTTAGCCATTACATCCAAACACAAAGAAAAATATTACCGCATTTCTTGAGAAACTTATATGTGGAGATCATATCTCTAGAGTCCACACAATAAGCCACACATCACACATCTTCTGTTTTCAAATCACAGCTCGCATCTAATTTAATGTTATTTTTTTTTTTTTTTTTGCGGAAACTATGTTTTGAGAATATGCTCAATGTCAGCAATTACTATTCGTATCATCAAACTCCTTTCAGTCATCAAAAACAAGCAGAGGTGCCGCATAAACCACTAAAGATTTGATGTATGCAAGGTTCATCATTTTTGACAATTCTCCACTCCAAACCGGACCTGCGGTCTGAGTCAGGACTGCAGGTCCTGACTGGTTTGGAGTGGAGACGGGTTCAAGTAAAAAATGGGCACACAGGAAATGATTTCGACGTTCAGTAAACACTCACCGAGTGGATAACTGAATGCCCGACAGCCCAATACGGGGTTGATGATAGTATTTAATTGATTGTGAAACTTAAAACTAAACTAAATGCTCACACGTGATAATTTCCACATTCAGTTAACACTCACTGAGTTGTAAACTGAAAGACTAAGCCAGCCAATGCATAGTTGATGATGATAGTAATATTTTAAGATTGAGAAACTTTAAACTAAATGACCACACATGTAGCGATTTTGCATTCAGTAAACACTTACTGAGTTGTAAACTGAAAGACTAAGCCGGCCAATGCATGGTTGATGATGATAGTAATATTTTAAGATTGAGAAACTTTAAACTAAATGACCACACATGTAGCGATTTTGCATTCAGTAAACACTTACTGAGTTGTAAACTGAATGCCGGAGCTGGCCAATACAAGGTTTGTGATAGTAATATTTTATTTTTTATTTACGATGGACAAACTTTAAACTAAAAAATGAGGTCACATGGAGGGATATCTATGTTCAGTAAACTGTTACTGAGTTGTAAACTGGATGGTTGACCCACCCAATACATGGTTTGTGATAGTAATATTTTATTTTTTACGATGGAGAAACTTTAAACTAAAAAATGAGGTCGCATGGAGGGATAACAATGTTCAGTAAACAGTTACTGAGTTGTAAACTGAATGGTAGAGCCACCCGATACCTGGTTACTGATAATAGTATTTCACGATGGAAAAACCTTATCCTAAACTAAAAATGAGCTCACATGAAGTGATTTTCACTTACTGAATTGTTAACTGAATGTCTGAGCTATCCAGTACATAGTTGGTGATAGTAGTATTAATTCAAGATGGAAAACTTTAAACTAAACTAAAATGAGCGCCCATGAAGTGATTCTCACGTTCATTAAACACTTACTACGTATTAACTGAATGTCTGAGACATCCAATACATGGTTGATGATAGCAGTATTAATGACATTGATAATAAGAGGTCTTGAACTAGATACTGGCAGGGGGACAACAAAGCTGTGATATTGAAAAGAAACTGAACTGAATTTGAAAATTGATTAATATATGTAATGTGAAGCCAATCTACTGGAAAACAGTAAGCAAACTTTATTTGAAAAAGAATAAGAGAAGACTGAAAAGCTGGTGGGCAAGAAAAATGATAAAAATAAGAAGTGTTGATCTTCATAAACATAACATAAGATATCCATGACCGTAATTAATACAGTGTGAACTCTCTTAAACTATGCACACCGTGAAATCTCGTCACTATGCATAACTTGTCACTCTGCGAAACAAATTATTGACTATAGTGCGACAGTGAGAATAAAAATGACCACTTATGTTTTGGAGTGCTATTTTAGTCAAGAAATACTGTAAAGGATGATTATTGACTAAAGGGAATTTCGTGGACTGCTGGTGTTTGATGTGTTGAACTGCTTAAAGGAAGCATATTTGCTAGAAAAAAGTCCTGTGAAATAATGCTTGTTATATGTTTTGACTATCTAGCTAATAGCATATTGCCTGGCTAATAATGAAATGAAATGTCACATTTTGTCTGACTCACTTAGCACAAGTGAAGAGAAAACATTGAAAAACTGGCAAAGGTTGAAAACTCTGTGAAATCATATCTGTTATGATAAGTTTTGACTAGCTGCAAGCTATGTTTGCCTTCTCTCTCTAATCTACACACGCGATATGAAATGTGACAAAAAAATCTTACATTATGCTATGTTAACAGTGCTTGAATAAAATTATTAAGAGTGCTAGGGTACTGTTGCGCGCAGTCATCTCGCTAAGGTGTGTCGGCGACAGAATTGTCAAAAATGATGTACCTTGCATACATCAAATCTTTAGTGGTTTATGCGGCACCTCTGCTTGTTTTAGATGACTGAAAGGAGTTTGATGATACGAATAGTAATTGCTGACATTGAGCATATTCTCAAAACATAGTTTCTGCAAAAAAAAAAAATAACATTAAATTAGATGCGAGCTGTGATTTGAAAACAGAAGATGTGTGATGTGTGGCTTATTGTGTGGACTCTAGAGATATGATCTCCACATATAAGCTTCTCAAGAAATGCGGTAATATTTTTCTTTGTGTTTGGATGTAATGGCTAAACATGGATGTCATTTTCAATAATGTTATTTGGTCATCCGACAAAGTTGATTTTCCACGTTACGTTACATTGTGTTACAGAGGGCTAAAACTACCGTAATACATATGGTAGGAGATGTAATGGAGATGGACTAAGTAAAATGACATTTTGGACTGCAAAAGTTGATTTGTGTTACGTTACGTTACATTGTGTTACAGAGGGCTAAAACGGGTAGAGGCCAATATTTATATGGTAAGAGATGTAATGGAGATGGACTAAGTCATACTTTCATTTAAAAATGACATTTTGGACTGCAAAAAGTTGATTTGCCTTACGTTACGTTACGTTACATTGTGTTACAGAGGGCTAAAACTGATAGACGCTAATATTTATATGGTAAGAGATGTAATGAAGATGGACTAAGTCATACTTTCATTTAAAAATGATATTTGGTCTGTAGAAATATG
Source organism: Procambarus clarkii (assembly GCF_020424385.1). Classification (NCBI taxonomy): domain Eukaryota; kingdom Metazoa; phylum Arthropoda; class Malacostraca; order Decapoda; family Cambaridae; genus Procambarus; species Procambarus clarkii. Next base: position 19,802 of record NW_025559706.1, read on the forward strand.
ATGATGATGATGATGATGATTTCCTCGTTACGTTACAATGTGTTACAGGGTCTAAAACTGGTAGACACCAATTATTTATATGGCAAGAGATGTAATGGAGATGGACTAACCCTCACTTTTCATTTCAGAATGTCATTTTGGACTGCAAAAAGTTGATTTGCGTTACATTACGTTATGTTACGTTACATTGTGTTACAGAGGGCTAAAACTGGTAGACGCCAATATTTATATGGTAAGAGATGGACTAAGTCATACTTTCATTTAAAAATGACATTTTGGACTGCAAAAAGTTGATTTGCGTTACGTTACGTTACGTTACATTGTGTTACAGAGGGCTAAAACTGGTAGACGCCAATATTTATATGGTAAGAGATGTAATGAAGATGGACTAAGTCATACTTTCATTTAAAAATCATTTGGACTGCAAAAAGTTGATGCGTTATGTTACGTTACGTTACATTGTGTTACAGAGGGAGTGGTGCCAATATTTATATGTTAAGAGATGTAAAAGATGGACTAAGATTTGCAGAGGTTACGTTACAAAAAGTTGATTTGCGTTGCGTTACATTGTGTTACAGAGGGCTAAAACTGGTATACCGTAATATTTATATGCTATGAGATGTAATGGAGATATTGTGTTTGGCTAAATGGGGTTCACATTTCAATAATGATATTCGGACAACAGACAGAAAGTTGATCTCCGCGTTGCTTAATGAAAATATAATGCGATGCAAGCGTGTGCTAATATTTTATTTGTGTTTAGAATGTAAGGGCTATAGGAGATTGTCTAGACTTGCATACATTTTCAAATGCTGCTTATGTAAGCGGTAGAAAGTCTGTTTTCCCCATTACGCTACATTGACTGTGTTACAAGAACTGAAAATAGTCATAGTCCAGAGCTATTTCACTATCGACTCATCCGGTCTTATTCTCATCGATTGGTGTTTACATTTGGATGATGTAGGTCTTAAGAGAGACAGCCTTGAACTCGGGGATAATGAACAAGTCAATTTAATAATAGTATCAAGACTGTGTTTTTCCGTATTGTCGTATATATGTTTACTTTGCTTGGAATTTGTATGTGTGGAACATTGCACACCTAAGGGAGAGAGAATGAACGGCGCGTTTGAGGTATAGCGAGGACTGACCGTGATGTGTATGTTTGTTTTACCACAGTGAATATGAAGCTATATTATGCTATGTCTATCAGTTGTTGAATAAACGCTACGTTACGTTATGTGATACAAGAACTAAACAAGCTTGTGGTAATATTTTATTGTGTTTGGATGTAATGGCTAAACATGGTTTACATTTCATTATTCAGACATCGGACAGAAAGTTGCTCGTTACTCTTAAAATGTTATTTGGGCAAAGAACGAAGTTAGTATATTGATCACGTTACATTAATGATATTTGAGCAAAGAACGATGTCATCATGTTGGTCGTGTTACCTTACAAGGTTATAAGGGTGAGAGTGATGGGGGCTCGAAAATTGACATTAGTCGTCCATCCTCTGGTGCGCTGTCAGTCTAAGTGAAATGAAAAAAGATACGTGAACAGCGGCGGCAGGAGAAAGGAAATGATGTTACTTTCCCCCCAACTATTAAATGATCTGGAGAGAGAGAGAGAGAGAGAGAGAGAGAGATATAGAGAGAGATAGATAGAGAGAGAGAGATATAGAGAGAGAGAGATAGAGAGAGAGATATAGAGAGAGAGACTAAGGCTTTGCACAGAACATCTGGTCTGGGAATGGTGTAGTGATACTTGATGGTAAGGAGGAGGATGTGGGTGGGAGGGGGTAGGGGTTTGGTGGGGGTGGATGGAGAGAGGGTAAGGCCATCCCACTACCTAGTCCATCCATCTCACAACGTCTCAAACCACAGCGAAGGTTAGACCTTAACGAGATAGCACGCCGTTTCATTCATTCAGGAGTCTTGAACATTCTGTGACATTGACTTGCTATGATAACGCCGTTGTGTGATACAAGCTCTGCACAACAGTAATGGCTGTAGGAAGAAGAGGTGATGGAGATTGAGTAAACATGCATACATTTCAATGATCACAGTTAACAAGAACAATTTGTAGGTAGAGATCGCGTCTCCGTGACGATGTGAAATGTTTCTCTCTTTTAGTAAACGCGAACCTACTGACTTTGACTGAGTTTACTAAGTGATGTGCCATGTGGTGGCACTTCTCAGGTCGATGTGACGGTATGTGATCCTGGTCCGTACCACTCTAGAAGGTAAGGGGAAGAGGGGTGCCCCACTCTAGAAGGTAATGGAGGGGATGGAGTGGGGGCCCCCCCTGATGGTATGGGAGGGGTGGTGGTGATTGACGATGACAGGCGGACCCCTGCTGACGGGAGTATGATCCTCGCTCCTCCTTAACGAATCCGCAGTGGAGGTAGAGCCATGCTGGGCTGAACATCTCCAAGTCTGGTCTTAAGACATCGAAAAGCCTTTAAGGCAAATGGTCCACATCACTCCTCCTGGACTCTGCTCTCTCATACCCTCCTCTCCCACTTACGACTTCCTGTAGGGGGGAGCTAATGGCTTGTCAAAAACCGCAAATGACCCCGAGCAGTCTCACGACGAGGGGAAGCTCCCCTCACCCTTCCATCCCTCCCTCCCTCCCTCCCTCCCTCCCTCCCTCCTCCACCCCTCCCCCACCCCAAACAACATAACAGACTATGTTGGGACCCTCTCACCTACACTCAGCCTCTACTTACTTACTAACATCAAAACTATTATCTTCACACAGGATTAAGTCTACGCCAAACACACATACATATTCATTTACTCTTTCCTCATATTCCACTTTTATCCTTGTATTTCTTACTCTGCCACATACTCTCCTACAACCCAAACAACATGACCTCCCATCTTTCCTGACCACATACCCTAACACCGGACGCTCACACGCGTCCGACACGCGCCAAAACTTCCGGGAAAATCCCCCCAAACCCTTGAGGACTAGAGCGACGCGCCACCTGCCCAGCTGGCACTCAAGAGTGCCACCTGGGCAGATGGCGCGCGTCACTCTAGTCCTCATCTTCCCTACTCACCCCCCCTCCCCTCCCCTTAAAATAAGAGTCATATCGGTTAGTAAATCCAGGAAAGGGCAACCGCTATCACATTCTCTCTTCCTGTAATGTGGTTGATCTCCAACCAGTATTCTTGCAACAGTAGAGACTATCTCGTCAGCCTTTAGTTCAAGTTCTTCATTTTATGCACGAACGTCAAGGTGTTATGCTCGGTGAACACTCGCATGGGTCTAGTACTTTCACCCACATAGACGTCCAAATGCTTCAATTCCATGATCAGGACTAGAGCTTCCTTCTCCACTGTACTATAAGCTCGCTGGTACTTCTCAAACTTCTTCGAGTAAAATGCCACTGGACAGTGAACTTCGTTCTTCTCCTGACTGTGTCGTTTTCTTCCCGTTCGCTTTCACCTGTTCTTACTGGAGGTAGGGCTTCAATCAGTTGATGTGACATTCTTGTGTCTTGCGGGAGCGATTCGGCTAGCTGATTTCGTAGTTTACCCGGCCTACTTGCCTGACGACCGAGTATGGACCACCAGAGCGTGATTCCGTCACTCTATCTCTCCCAGGTAGCAACATTATCACTCTGGCTCCCACCTCAAACTCTCTTGGGACAGCATTCTTGTCGTACCAAATCGACATCTTGTTTTGCGCTATCTTCAGGTGTTTAACAGCCAGCTTCTATGCTGTTTTCAACCGTTTCCCGAACTTCCGCACATATTCCTCAACCCGTTCTCGCAAATTTAATAAGTCAATATTGACTTATTAAATATGGGCATAGGTGACATACTTAACATAATAGATACCCTTAAAAAGATTCATAGAAAACACCGACCTTACCTAACCTACTTAGTATGTTAAGATAAGCATCTTATTGCTTCGTAATTACAATTATTACCTAACCTATAATAGGTATAGGTTAAGTAATAATTGTAATTACGAAGCAATAAGATCCTTATCTTAAGATACTAACAAGGTTAGGTAAGGTTGGTGTTTTCTATGAATCTTTTTAAGGGTATCTATTATGTTTAGTATATCACCTATGCACATAGTTAATAAGTCAATATTGACTTTACGAATTTGCGAGAACGGGTTGTATTCCTCCAATGTCTTTAGTGTCTTCCTCGACGTCAACTGCTTCTTTAACTTTACCAACGGACTTCTCACTTCATGTCCGAACACCATTTGGATTGGAGAGAATCCCAGAAACTCTACCACAGCATCTCTTATGGCAAAATCTCTTATGGGCTGGACATATAGCTTCATTCCACTCTACTCCCTGTTCCACACAATATACTCACAATATGGTCTTCAGGGTGGAGTGGAACCTCTCAATCATTCCTTGCAACTGAGGCCTGTAGAGTGATGATTGTAGTTGGGTTATTACCAAGCCTGCGATAGTCTGCCTAAACCACTTCCATTAGAAAACGCTTCCACAATCAAATTGGATGACCTTGGGCACTCCTACCCAGGAGAAGAATCGCTGAAGGTGTCCCATGATGCATCTTGATGTCACCTTCCTCATTGGGATCGCTTCCGGAAATCGAGGCAAAGCGCACATGAGTAGGGAGTTTTACGACGTAGCCTGTCCCCTCCATTTTGGATGCAGTGGTTTCGAACACGTCGAAAGTTGTAATAAGGTTGCAGGAACGTTTGCGGCAACATTGGGTAACTTGAGGGGGACGTGATGCCCGCTGTACGATAAATATAGGATAGGTAGTGTTCGAGTGAGGTGTGTATTGTGAGAACGCTGTAATTTTTTTTTTAGGTGAAATGTAACACTTTCTGTTGAAATGTTGGAAAAGATACATTTTCTGTTGAAATGTGAGGATGAGATTGGTAGATGGAGAAGTGGGAGGAGAGTGAAGTCTGAAGATGCAGGTGAGTGGGTGAAAGGGTCATAAAGATTGTAAGCTCTGCCACCAAACTTCCTGACAGAGAGACAGAGATCGTGTTTAGGAGCAGACGTGATTCGGAGAGTGGTAAGAAGAAGTAAGGTGGGGGGAGGAGGAGAACAATATATAATACAGGAAGAATAAGGATTAAATAGGGAAAGAGTAAAGGAAGCAGGAGGAGGAGGGGGAGCTGCGCCAGCAGCAGCAGGAGGAGGAGCAGGGGAGAGTAAAGGAAGCAGCTGCACGAGGAGGAGCAGGGGGAGAGGGAGAGGGGGCGATTGATGTATAATAAAACACACACACCCAACCTGAAGGAAAAGGTCTAGCATGGTATAAGAAGGATTTTAACAGTAAAATAATGTAAACTTACGAAAGTGTAGCGGAGCCATGAGGTGTTACTCACACAAAGGCCAAACAAATACGGATCAAATTGCCGCCCACCGGAGGTAATACCCAAACCGCAAAATGGCCGTTACCTGTTGTCTCAGCCACGCTCGCTCGGCGGCGGACAGAGCATCTCACTTGGAGGGGGAGAATATATATATATATATATATATATATATATATATATATATATATATATATATATTAGTATATTTTGGTAGCAGTCTTTCCTGTAGACATATATTATTAAATATGACCGAAAAAGTAAGATTAATAATTCTAACACGAATTTTCTCAATCTTTCGTACATTACGCTTCACTGTTGGAGGTAAATCAAAAATCACTTCTCCAAAATTCATTTTTATTTCTAGTCTGACGCGACACGGGCGCGTTTCGTAAAACTTATTACATTTTCAAAGACTTCACAAATACACAACTGATTAGAACTTACGTATCTCTGATTTTATATCTACATTTGAGTGAGGTGGGAGGGGTGATGTGGCATTAACACAAGACAGAACAAGAGGGGATATTAATAGGGTATTAAAAGTATCAACACAAGACAGAACAGAAACAATGGGTATTGAATAGAAGTGTTTGTAGAAAGCCTATTGGTCCATATTTCTTGATGCTTCTATATTGGAGCGGAGTCTTGAGGTGGGTAGAATATAGTTGTGCAATAATTGGCTGTTGATTGCTGGTGTTGACTTCTTGATGTGTAGTGCCTCGCAAACGTCAAGCCGCCTGCTATCGCTGTATCTATCGATGATTTCGATAGATACTATTCAATATTTCTATTCAATATACTTCTATTCAATACCCATTGTTTCTGTTCTGTCTTGTGTTGATACTTTTAATACCCTATTAATATCCCCTCTTGTTCTGTCTTGTGTTAATGCCACATCACCCCTCCCACCTCACTCAAATGTAGATATAAAATCAGAGATACGTAAGTTCTAATCAGTTGTGTATTTGTGAAGTCTTTGAAAATGTAATAAGTTTTACGAAACGCGCCCGTGT
>NW_025559707.1:0-59863 GCF_020424385.1 Procambarus clarkii
TGATGCAGTGGCTCAAGACAGTGATGCAGAGCCTCAAGAGAGTGATTCAGAGGCTTAAGAGTGTGATGCAGAGGCTTAAGAGAGTGATGCTGAGGCTTAAGAGGGGGATGCAGAGGCTCAAGAGAGGGATGCAGAGGCTTAAGTGAGGGATGCAGAGGCACAAGAGAGGGATGCAGAGGCTCTTGATAGGGATGCAGAGGCTCAACAGAGGGACGCAGAGGCTTAAGAGAGTGATGCAGAGGCTTAAGAGAGGGATGCAGAGGCTCAAGAGAGGGATGCAGAGGCTCAAGTGAGGGATGCAGAGGCACAAGAGAAGCTGCATCCCTCTCTTGAGCCTCTGCTTCACTCTCAAGAGCCTCTGCATCCCTTACTTGAGCCTCTGCATCCCTCTCTTGAGCGTTTGCATCCCTCTCTTTATCCTCTGCATCCCTCTCTCAAGCCTCTATATCACTCTCTTAAGCCGCTGCATCACTCTTGTAAGCCTCTGAATCACTCTCTTGAGCCTCTGCATCCCTCTCTTGAGCCTCTGCATCACTCTCTTAAGCCTCTGCATCACTCTCTTGAGCCTCTGCATTCCTCTCTTGAGGCCTCTGCATAACTCTCTCGAGCCTCTGCATCACTCTCTTTAGCCTCTTCATCTCTCTCGTAAGCCTCTGAATCACTCTCTTGAGCCTCTGCATCCCTCTCTTGAGCTTCTGCATCCCTCTCTTAAGCCTCTGCATCACTCTCTTAAGCCTCTGCATCACTCTCTAGAGCCTCTGCATCACTCTCTTAAGCCTCTGCTTCTCCTCTTGATCCTCTGCATCACTCTCTTGAGCCTCTGCATCACTCTCTTTATTGTCTGCATCACTCTCTTGAGCCTCTGCATCACTCTCTTAAGCCTCTGCCTCCCTCTCTTGATCCTCTACATCACTCTCTTGAGCCTCTGTATCATTCTCCTGAGCCTTTGCATCACTCTCTTAAGCCTCTGCATCACTCTCTTGAGCCTCTGCATCACTCTGAAGAGCCTCTGCATCTCTTTCTTCAGCCTCTGCATTCCTCACTTGAGCCTCTGCATCCCTCTCTTAAGCCTCTGCATCATTCTCTTGAGCTTTTGCATTACTTTCTTGAGCCTTTGCATCCCTCTCTTAAGCCTCTGCATCACTCTCTTCAGCCTTTGCATCACTGAAGAGGCCCAAGTGATGCAGAGGCTCAAGAGAGTGATGCAGAGGCTTAAGAGAGGGATGCAGAGGCTCAAGAGAGGGATGCAGAGGCTCAAGAGAGTGATGCAGAGGCTCAAGAGAGGGAGAGAGTGATGCAGAGGCTAAAAACAGGGAGAGAGGCTCATGAGAATGATGCAGAGGCTCAAGAGAGTGATGCAGAGGCTCAAGAGAGTGATGCAGAGGCTTAAGAGAGTGATGCAGAGGCTTAAGAGAGGGATGCAGAGGCTCAAGAGAGGGATGCAGGGGCCAAGAGAGGGATGCAGAGGCTCAAGAAGTGAGCAGATGCAAGAGGCACAGAGAACAAGAGAGGGATGCAGAGGCTCTTGAGAGTGATGCAGAGGCTCAAGAGAGGGATGCAGAGGCTTAAGAGAGTGATGCAAAGGCTCAAGAGAGGGATGCAGAGGCTCATGAGAGGGATGCAGGAGTTCAAGAGAGTGATGCAGAGGCTGAAGAGAGTGTTGCAGAGGCTTTAGAGAGGGATGCAGAGGCTCAAGAGAGGGATGCAGAGGCTTAAGAGAGTGATGCAGAGGCTGAAGAGAGTGTTGCAGAGGCACAAGAGAGTGATGCAGAGGCTCAAGAGAGTGATGCAGAGGCTCAAGAGAGTGATGCAGAGGCTCAAGAGAGTGATGCAGAGGCTTAAGAGAGGGATGCAGAGGCTCAAGAGAGGGATGCAGAGGCTCAAGAGAGTGATGCAGAGGCTGAAGAGAGTGATGCAGAGGCTTAAGAGAGGGATGCAGAGGCTCAAGAGAGTGATGCAGAGGCTTAAGAGAGTGATGCAGAGGCTCAAGAGAGTGATGAAGAGGCTGCAAGAGAGTGATGCAGAGGCTCAAGAGAGGGATGCAGAGCTTCGAGAAAGTTATGCAGAGGCCTCAAGAGAGGGATTCAGAGGCTTAAGAGAGTGATGCAGAGGCTGAAGAGAGTGTTGCAGAGGCTCAAGAGAGGGATGAAGAGGCTTAACAGAGTGATGCAGAGGCTCAAGAGACGGATGCAGAGGCTCAAGAGAGTGATGCACAGGCTTAACAGAGTGAGGCAGAGGCTTAGGAGAGGGATGCAGAGGCTCAAGAGAGCAATGCAGAGGCTTAATAGGGTGATGCAGAGGCTCAAGAGAGTGATGCAGAGGCTTGAGAGAGGGATGCAGGGGCTCAAGAGATTGATGCAGAGGTTCAAGAGAGTGATGCAGAGGCTTAAGAGATTGATGCAGAGGCTTAAGAGAGGGGTGCAGAGGCTCAAGAGAGGGATGTAGAGGCCCAAGAGAGGGATGCAGAGGCTCAAGAGAGGGATACAGATGCTCAAGTGAGGGAATCAGAGGAACAAGAGAGGGATGCAGAGGGTCTTGAGAGTGATGCAGAGGCTCAAGAGAGGGATGCAGAGGCTTAAGAGAGTGATGCAAAGGCTAAAAACAGGGATGCAGAGGCTCATGAGAGGGATGCAGGAGTTCAAGAGAGGGATGCAGAGGCTCAAGAGAGTGATTCAGAGGCTTACAAGAGTGATGCAGAGGCTTAAGAGAGTGATGCAGAGGCTTAAGAGAGGGATGCAGAGGCACAAGAGAGGGATGCAGAGGCTCAAGAGAGTGATGCAGAGGCTCAAGAGAGGGATGCAGAGGCTTAAGAGAGTGATGCAAAGGCTCAGGAGAGGGATGCAGAGGCTCATGAGAGGGATGCAGGAGTTCAAGAGAGTGATGCAGAGGCTCAAGGAAGGGATGCAGAGGCTTTAGAGAGTGATGCAGAGGCTCAAAAAGGGTGATGCAGAGGCTCAGAGGCTGAAGAGAGTGTTGCAGAGGCTTAAGAGAGTGATGCAGAGGCTCAAGAGAGTGATGCAAAGGCTCAAGAGAGTGATGCAGAGGCTGAAGAGAGTGTTGCAGAGGCTTAAGAGAGGGATGCAGAGGCTCAAGAGAGTGATGCAGAGGCTTAAGAGAGTGATGCAGAGGCTGAAGAGAGTGTTGCAGAGGCTTAAGAGAGGGATGCAGAGGCTCAAGAGAGTGATGCAGAGGCTCAAGAGAGTGATGCAGAGGCTTAAGAGAGTGATGCAGAGGCTGAAGAGAGTGATGCAGAGGCTCAAGAGAGTGATGCAGAGCTTCAAGAGAGTTATGCAGAGGCCTCAAGAGAGGGATTCAGAGGCTTAAGAGAGTGATGCAGAGGCTGAAGAGAGTGTTGCAGAGGCTCAAGAGAGGGATGAAGAGGCTGAAGAGAGTGATGCAGAGGCTCAAGAGACGGATGCAGAGGCTCAAGAGAGTGATGCACAGGCTTAACAGAGTGAGGCAGAGGCTTAGGAGAGAGGGATGCAGAGGCTCAAGAGAGTAATGCAGAGGCTTAATAGGGTGATGCAGAGGCTCAAGAGAGTGATGCAGAGGCTTGAGAGAGGGATGCAGGGGCTCAAGAGAGTGATGCAGAGGTTCAAGAGAGTGATGCAGAGGCTTAAGAGATTGATGCAGAGGCTTAAGAGAGGGATGCAGAGGCTCAAGAGAGGGATGCAGAGGCCCAAGAGAGGGATGCAGAGGCTCAAGAGAGTGATACAGATGCTCAAGTGAGGGAATCAGAGGAACAAGAGAGGGATGCAGAGGGTCTTGAGAGTGATGCAGAGGCTCAAGAGAGGGATGCAGAGGCTTAAGAGAGTGATGCAAAGGCTCAAAAGAGTGATGCAGAGGCTCATGAGAGGGATGTAGGAGTTCAAGAGTAGGATGCATAGGCTCAAGAGAGTGATTCAGAGGCTTATGAGAGTGATGCAGAGGCTTAAGAGAGTGATGCAGAGGCTCAAGAGAGGGATGCAGAAGAGAGGGATGCAGAGGCAAGTGAGGGATGCAAGAGAGAGGGATGCAGAGGCTCTTGAGAGTGACGCAGAGGCTCAAGAGAGGGATGCAGAGCCTTAAGAGAGTGATGCAAAGGCTCAGGAGAGGGATGCAGAGGCTCATGATAGGATTCAGGAGTTCCAGAGAGTGATGCAGAGGCTCAAGAAAGGGATGCAGAGGCTTAAGAGAGTGATGCAGAGGCTCAAAAGAGAGGGATGCAGAGGCTTAAGAGAGATGCAGAGGAGAGAGATGCAGAGGCTTAAGAGAGGGATGCAGAGGCTCAAGAGAGTGATGCAGAGGCTCAAGAGAGTGATGCAGAGGCTCAAGCGAGTGATGCAGAGGCTTAAGAGAGTGATGCAGAGGCTCAAGAGAGGGATGCAGAGGCTTAAGAGAGTGATGCAGAGGCTGAAGAGAGTGATTGCAGAGGCTTAAGAGAGGGATGCAGAGGCTCAAGAGAGTGATGCAGAGGCTCAAGAGAGTGATGCAGAGGCTCGAGAGAGGGATGATGCAGAGGCTCAAGAGAGTGATGCAGAGGCTCAAGAGAGTGATGCAGAGGCTCAAGAGAGTGATGCAGAGGCTCAAGAGAGGGATGCAGAGGCTTAAAGAGAGGTTAAGAGATGATGCAGAGGCTCAAGAGAGTGATGCAGAGGCTCAAGAGAGGGATGCAGAGGCTTCAAGAGAGTTGATGCAGAGGCCTCAAGAGAGGGAGTGATGCAGAGGCTTAAGAGAGTGATGCAGAGGCTGAAGAGAGTGTGATGCAGAGGCTCAAGAGAGGGATGCAGAGGCTGAAGAGAGTGATGCAGAGGCTCAAGAGACGGATGCAGAGGCTCAAGAGAGTGATGCACAGGCTTAACAGAGTAAGAGAGATGCAGAGAGAGTGATGCAGAGGCTCAAGAGAGGGATGCAGAGGCTTAAAGAGAGTGATGCAGAGGCTCAAGAGAATGCAGAGGCTTAAGAGAGTGATGCAGAGGCTCATGAAAGAGAGGGATGCAGAGAGTTCAAGAGAGGGATGCAGAGGCTCAAGAGAGTGATTCAGAGGCTTACAGAGAGTGATGCAGAGGCTTAGGAGAGTGATGCAGAGGCTTAAGAGAGGGATGCATGCAGAGGCTCAAGAGAGGGATGCAGAGGCTCAAGTGAGGGATGCAGAGGCTCATGAGAGGGATGCAGGAGTTCATGAGAGTGATGCAGAGGCTCAAGAGAGGGATGCAGAGGCTTAGGGATGAGAGTGATGCAGAGGCTCAAAAAAGGGATGCAGAGGCTTAAGAGAGTGATGCAGAGGCTGAAGAGAGTGTTGCAGAGGCTTAAGAGAGGGATGCAGAGGCTCAAGAGAGTGATGCAAAGGCTCAAGAGTGTGATGCAGAGGCAGAGGAGAGTGTTGCAGAGGCTTAAGAGAGGGATGCAGAGGCTCAAAGGAGGGATGCAGAGGCTTAAGAGAGTGATTCAGAGGCTTACGAGATTGATGCAGAGAATCAAGAGAGTGATGCAGAGCTTCAAGAGAGGTATGCAGAGGCCTCAAGAGAGGGATTCAGAGGCTTAGGAGAGTGATACAGAGGCTTAAGAGAGTGTTGCAGAGGCTCAAGAGATGGTTGAATAGGCTGAAGAGAGTGATGCAGAGGCTCAAGAGAGGGATGCAGAGGCTCAAGAAAGTGATGCAGAGGTCTAAGAGAGTGAGGCAGAGGCTTAGGAGAGGGATGCAGAGGCTCAAGAGAGTAGGTGATGCAGAGGCTCAAGAGAGTGATGCAGAGGCTCAAGAGAGTGATGCAGAGGCTCAAGAGAGTGATGCAGAGGCTCAAGAGAGTGATGCAGAGGTTCAAGAGAGTGATGCAGAGGCTTAAGAGAGATGCAGATGCAGAGGATGCAGAGAGAGAGGGATGCAGAGGCTCAAGAGAGTGATGCAGAGGCTCAAGAGAGGGATGCAGAGGCTCAAGAGAGTGATGCAGAGGCTCAAGAGAGGGATGCAGAGGCTCAAGAGAGGGATGCAAGAGGGATGCAAGAGAGGGATGCAGAGGCTCAAGAGAGTGATGCAGAGGCTTAAGAGAGTGATGCAGAGGCGTATGAGAGTGATGCAGAGGCTTAAGAGAGTGATGCAGAGGCGTATGAGAGTGATGCAGAGGCTTAAGAGAGTGTTGCAGAGGCTCAAGAGATGGTTGAATAGGCTGAAGAGAGGGATGCAGAGGCTCAAGAGAGTGATGCAGAGGCTCAAGAGAGTGATGCAGAGGCTCAAGAGAGTGATGCAGAGGCTTGAGAGAGTTATGCAGAGGCTCAAGAGAGTGATGCAGAGGCTTAAGAGAGGGATGCAGAGGCTCAAGAGAGTGATGCAGAGGCTCAAGAGAGGGATGCAGAGGCTTAAGAGAGGGATGCAGAGGCTCAAGAGAGGGATGCAGAGGCTCAAGAGAGGGATGCAGAGGCTCAAGAGAGTGATGCAGAGGCTTAAGAGAGGGATGCAGAGGCTCAAGAGAGGGATGCAGAGGCTCAAGAGAGTGAGAGAGGATGCAGAGGCTCAAGAGAGGGATGCAGAGTTCAAGAGAGTGATGCAGAGGCTCAAGGAGAGGGATGCAGAGGCTCAAGAGAGTGATGCAGAGGCTCAAGAGAGGGATGCAGAGGCTTAAGAGAGTGATGCAGAGGCTGAAGAGAGTGTTGCAGAGGCTTAAGAGAGGGATGCAGAGGCTCAAGAGAGTGATGCAAAGGCTCAAGAGAGTGATGCAGAGGCTGAAGAGAGTGTTGCAGAGGCTTAAGAGAGGGATGCAGAGGCTCAAGAGAGGGATGCAGAGGCTTAAGAGAGTGATGCAGAGGCTGAAGAGAGTGTTGCAGAGGCTTAAGAGAGGGATGCAGAGGCTCAAGAGAGTGATGCAGAGGCTCAAGAGAGTGATGCAGAGGCTCAAGAGAGTGATGCAGAGGCTTAAGAGAGTGATGCAGAGGCTCAAGAGAGGGATGCAGAGGCTCAAGAGAGTGATGCAGAGGCATAAGAGAGGGATGCAGAGGCTTAAGAGAGTGATGCAGAGGCTGAAGAGAGTGATGCAGAGGCTCAAGAGAGGGATGCAGAGGCTTCGAGAGAGAGATGCAGAGGCTCAAGAGAGGGATGCAGAGGCTTAAGAGAGTGATGCAGAGGCTCAAGAGAGTGATGCAGAGGCTCAAGAGAGTGATGCAGAGGCTGAAGAGAGTGATGCAGAGGCTCAAGAGAGGGATGCAGAGGCTCAAGAGAGTGATGCAGAGGCTTAAGAGAGTGATGCAGAGGCTTAAGAGAGGGATGCAGAGGCTCAAGAGAGTGATGCAGAGGCTTAAGAGAGTGATGCAGAGAGAGTGATGCAGAGGCTCAAGAGAGTGATGCAGAGGCTCAAGAGAGGGATGCAGAGGCTCAAGAGAGTGATGCAGAGGCTCAAGAGAGTGATGCAGAGGCTTAAGAGAGGGATGCAGAGGCTCAAGAGAGTGATGCAGAGGCTCAAGAGAGGGATGCAGAGGCTCAAGAGAGGGATGCAGAGGCTCAAGAGAGGGATGCAGAGGCTCAAGAGAGTGATGCAGAGGCTCAAGAGAGGGATGCAGAGGCTTAAGAGAGTGATGCAGAGGCTGAAGAGAGTGATGCAGAGGCTCAAGAGAGGGATGCAGAGGCTGAAGAGAGTGATGCAGAGGCTCAAGAGAGGGATGCAGAGGCTCAAGAGAGTGATGCAGAGGCTTAAGAGAGTGAGGCAGAGGCTTAGGAGAGGGATGCAGAGGCTCAAGAGAGTAATGCAGAGGCTTAAGAGGGTGATGCAGAGGCTCAAGAGAGTGATGCAGAGGCTTGAGAGAGGGATGCAGGGGCTCAAGAGAGTGATGCAGAGGCTCAAGAGAGTGATGCAGAGGCTTAAGAGAGTGATGCAGAGGCTTAAGAGAGGGATGCAGAGGCTCAAGAGAGTGATGCAGAGGCTCAAGAGAGTGATGCAGAGGCTCAAGAGAGGGATGCAGAGGCTCAAGAGAGTGATGCAGAGGCTTAAGAGAGGGATGCAGAGGCTCAAGAGAGTGATGCAGAGGCTCGAGAGAGTGATGCAGAGGCATCAAGACAGCGATTCAGAGGCTTAAGATAGTGATGCAGAGGCTCAAGAGAGTGATGCAGAGGCTCAAGAGAGTGATGCAGAGGCTCAAGAGAGGGATTCAGAGGCTTAAGAGAGTGATGCAGAGGCTGAAGAGAGTGTTGCAGAGGCTCAAGAGAGGGATGAAGAGGCTGAAGAGAGTGATGCAGAGGCTCAAGAGAGGGATGCAGAGGCTCAAGAGAGTGATGCAGAGGCTTAAGAGAGTGATGCAGAGGCTTAAGAGAGGGATGCAGAGGCTCAAGAGAGTGATGCAGAGGCTTCAAGAGAGTGATGCAGAGGCTCAAGAGAGTGATGCAGAGAGGCTCAAGAGAGTGATGCAGAGGCTCAAGAGAGGGATGCAGAGGCTCAAGAGAGCGATGCAGAGGCTCAAGAGAGTGATTTAGAGGCTTAAGAGAGTGATGCATAGGCTTAAGAGAGGGATGCAGAGGCTCAAGAGAGGATGCAGAGGCTCAAGAGAGTGATGCAGAGGCTCAAGAGAGTGATGCAGAGGCTATGCAAAAGAGGGATGCAGAGGCTCAAGAGATGATGGAGGCTCAGAGAGATGCAGAGGCTCAAGAGAGTGATTCAGAGGCTTAAGAGAGTGAGGCAGAGGCTTAGGAGAGGGATTCAGAGGCTCAAGAGGGTGATGCAGAGGCTCAAGAGAGTGATGTAGAGGCTCAAGAGAGGGATGCTGACGCTCAAGAGAGTGATGCAGAGGCTCAAGAGAGTGATGCAGAGGCTCAAGAGAGTGATGCAGAGCTTCGAGAGAGTTGATGCAGAGGCTCAAGAGAGGGATGCAGAGGCTTAAGAGAGTGATGCAGAGGCTGAAGAGAGTGATGCAGAGGCTCAAGAGAGGGATGCAGAGGCTCAAGAGAGTGATGCAGAGGCTCAAGAGAGGGATGCAGAGGCTCAAGAGAGTGATGCAGAGGCTTAAGAGAGTGATGCAGAGGCTTAGGAGAGGGATGCAGAGGCTCAAGAGAGTGATGCAGAGGCTTAAGAGAGTGATGCAGAGGCTCAAGAGAGTGATGCAGAGGCTTAAGAGAGGGATGCAGAGGCTCAAGAGGTGATCAAGAGAGTGATGCAGAGGCTCAAGAGAGTGATTCAGAGGCTTAAGAGAGTGATGCAGAGGCTTAAGAGAGTGATGCAGAGGCTCAAGAGAGGGATGCAGAGGCTCAAGAGAGGGATGCAGAGGAACAAGAGAGGGATGCAGAGGCTCAAGAGAGTGATGCAGAGGCTCAAGAGAGGGATGCAGAGGCTTAAGAGAGGGATGCAGAGGCTCAAGAGAGTGATGCAGAGGCTCAAGAGAGGGATGCAGAGGCTCAAGAGAGTGATGCAGAGGCAGAGGCTCAGAGGCTCAAGAGAGTGATGCAGAGGCTCAAGAGAGGGATGCAGAGGCTTAAGAGAGTGATGCAGAGGCTCAAGAGAGGGATGCAGAGGCTCAAGAGAGTGATGCAGAGGCTCAAGAGAGTGATGCAGAGGCTCAAGAAGAGGGATGCAGAGGCTCAAGAGAGTGATGCAGAGGCTCAAGAGAGGGATGCAGAGGCTTAAGAGAGTGATGCAGAGGCTCAAGAGAGGGATGCAGAGGCTCAAGAGAGGGATGCAGAGGAGTTCAAGAGAGTGATGCAGAGGCTCAAGAGAGGGATGCAGAGGCTTAAGAGAGTGATGCAGAGGCTCAAGAGAGGGATGCAGAGGCTTAAGAGAGTGATGCAGAGGCTGAAGAGAGTGATGCAGAGGCTTAAGAGAGGGATGCAGAGGCTCAAGAGAGTGATGCAAAGGCTCAAGAGAGTGATGCAGAGGCTCAAGAGAGTGATGCAAAGGCTTAAGAGAGGGATGCAGAGGCTCAAGCGAGGGATGCAGAGGCTCAAGAGAGGGATGCAGAGGCTCAAGAGAGTGATGCAGAGGCTTAAGAGAGTGATGCAGAGGCTCAAGAGAGTGATGCAGAGGCTCAAGAGAGTGATGCAGAGGCTCAAGAGAGTGATGCAGAGGCTCAAGAGAGGGATGCAGAGGCTCAAGAGAGTGATGCAGAGGCTCAAGAGAGTGATGCAGAGGCTCAAGATGATGCAGAGGCTTAAGAGAGGGATGCAGAGGCTTAAGAGAGTGATATGCAGAGGCTCAAGAGAGTGATGCAGAGGCTCAAGAGAGTGATGCAGAGGCTCAAGAGAGGGATGCAGAGGCTCAAGAGAGGGATGCAGAGGCTCAAGAGAGGGATGCAGAGGCTCAAGAGAGGGATGCAGAGGCTCAAGAGAGTGATGCAGAGGCTCAAGAGAGGGATGCAGAGGCTTAAGAAAGTGATGCAGAGGCTCAAAAAAGGGATGCAGAGGCTTAAGAGAGTGATGCAGAGGCTTAAGAGAGTGTTGCAGAGGCTTAAGAGAGGGATGCAGAGGCTCAAGAGAGTGATGCAGAGGCTCAAGAGAGTGATGCAGAGGCTCAAGAGAGTGATGCAGAGGCTCAAGAGAGGGATGCAGAGGCTCAAGAGAGTGATGCAGAGGCTCAAGAGAGTGATGCAGAGGCTTAAGAGAGGGATGCAGAGGCTCAAGAGAGTGATGCAGAGGCTCAAGAGAGTGATGCAGAGGCTCAAGAGAGTGATGCAGAGGCTCAAGAGAGAGATGCAGAGGCTTAAGAGGCTGATGAGAGGGATAAGAGAGGGATGCAGAGGCTCAAGAGAGTGATGCAGAGGCTCAAGAGAGGGATGCAGAGGCTCAAGAGAGGGATGCAGAGGAACAAGAGAGGGATGCAGAGGCTCAAGAGAGTGATGCAGAGGCTCAAGAGAGTGATGCAGAGGCTCAAGAGAGGGATGCAGAGGCTCAAGAGAGTGATGCAGAGGCTCAAGAGAGGGATGCAGAGGCTCAAGAGAGTGATGCAGAGGCTTAAGAGAGTGATGCAGAGGCTTAAGAGAGTGATGCAGAGGCTTAAGAGAGGGATGCAGAGGCTCAAGAGAGTGATGCAGAGGCTCAAGAGAGGGATGCAGAGGCTCAAGAGAGTGATGCAGAGGCTCAAGAGAGTGATGCAGAGGCTCAAGAGAGGGATGCAGAGGCTTAAGAGAGTGATGCAGAGGCTCAAGAGAGTGATGCAGAGGCTTAAGAGAGTGATGCAGAGGCTCAAGAGAGTGATGCAGAGGCTCAAGAGAGTGATGCAGAGGCTGAAGAGAGTGATGCAGAGGCTTAAGAGAGGGATGCAGAGGCTCAAGAGAGTGATGCAGAGGCTCAAGAGAGTGATGCAGAGGCTCAAGAGAGTGATGCAGAGGCTCAAGAGAGTGATGCAGAGGCTCAAGAGAGGGATGCAGAGGCTCAAGAGAGGGATGCAGAGGCTTAAGAGAGTGATGCAGAGGCTGAAGAGAGTGATGCAGAGGCTCAAGAGAGGGATGCAGAGGCTCAAGAGAGTGATGCAGAGGCTCAAGAGAGGGATGCAGAGGCTCAAGAGAGATGGATGCTCAAGAGGGATGAAGAGAGTGATGCAGAGGCTTAAGAGAGTGATGCAGAGGCTCAAGAGAGGGATGCAGAGGCTCAAGAGAGGGATGCAGAGGCTCAAGAGAGGGATGCAGAGGCTCAAGAGAGGGATGCAGAGGCTCAAGAGAGGGATGCAGAGGCTCTGATGAGAGGTGATGCAGAGGCTCAAGAGAGGGATGCAGAGGCTTAAGAGAGTGATGCAAAGGCTCAAGAGAGGGATGCAGAGGCTCAAGAGAGGGATGCAGGAGTTCAAGAGAGTGATGCAGAGGCTCAAGAGAGGGATGCAGAGGCTTAAGAGAGTGATGCAGAGGCTCAAAAGAGGGATGCAGAGGCTAAGAGAGTGATGCAGAAGAGAGTGATGCAGAGGCTGAAGAGAGTGTTGCAGAGGCTCAAGAGAGGGATGCAGAGGCTCAAGAGAGTGATGCAGAGGCTCAAGAGAGTGATGCAGAGGCTCAAGAGAGTGATGCAGAGGCTTAAGAGAGTGATGCAGAGGCTCAAGAGAGGGATGCAGAGGCTTAAGAGAGTGATGCAGAGGCTCAAGAGAGGTGATGCAGAGGCTCAAGAGAGGGATGCAGAGAGTTCAAGAGAGTGATGCAGAGGCTCAAGAGAGGGATGCAGAGGCTTCAAGAGAGTGATGCAGAGGCTTAAGAGAGTGATGCAGAGGCTTAAGAGAGGGATGCAGAGGCTCAAGAGAGTGATGTAGAGGCTTAAGAGAGGGATGCAGAGGCTCAAGAGAGATACAGATGCTCAAGGAGGGAATCAGAGGAACAAGAGAGGGATGCAGAGGCTTAGGAGAGTGATGCAGAGGCTCAAGAGAGGGATGCAGAGGCTTAAGAGAGTGATGCAGAGGCTAAAAAGAGGGATGCAGAGGCTCATGAGAGGGATGCAGAGGTTCAAGAGAGGGATGCAGAGGCTCAGAGAGTGATTCAGAGGCTTAAGAGAGTGATGCAGAGGCTTAGGAGAGTGATGCAGAGGCTTAAGAGAGGGATGCAGGGGCTCAAGAGAGGGATGCAGAGGCTCAAGAGAGGGATGCAGAGGCTCAAGAGAGGGATGCAGGAGTTCATGAGAGTGATGCAGAGGCTCAAGAGAGGGATGCAGAGGCTTACGAAAGTGATGCAGAGGCTCAAAAAGGGATGCAGAGGCTTAAGAGAGTGATGCAGAGGCTGAAAAGAGTGTTGCAGAGGCTTAAGAGATGGATGCAGAGGCTCAAGAGAGTGATGCAAAGGCTCAAGAGAGTGATGCAGAGGCAGAGGAGAGTGTTGCAGAGGCTTAAGAGAGGGATGCAGAGGCTCAAAGAGAGGGATGCAGAGGCTTAAGAGAGTGATTCAGAGGCTTACGAGATTGATGCAGAGAATCAAGAGAGTGATGCAGAGCTTCAAGAGAGGTATGCAGAGGCCTCAAAAGAGGGATTCAGAGGCTTAAGAGAGTGATGCAGAGGCTGAAGAGAGTGTTGCAGAGGCTCAAGAGAGGGATGAAGAGGCTGAAGAGAGTGATGCAGAGGCTCAAGAGAGGGATGCAGAGGCTCAAGAGAGTGATGCAGAGGCTTAACAGAGTGAGGCAGAGGCTTAGCAGAGGGATGCAGAGGCTCAAGAGAGGGATGCAGAGGCTTAATGCAGGGTGATGCAGAGGCTCAAGAGAGTGATGCAGAGGCTCAAGAGAGGGATGCAGAGGCTCAAGAGAGTGATGCAGAGGCTCAAGAGAGTGATGCAGAGGCTTAAGATGATGATGCAGAGGCTCAAGAGAGGGATGCAGAGGCTCAAGAGAGTGATGCAGAGGCTCAAGAGAGTGATGCAGAGGCTTAAGAGAGTGATGCAGAGGCTTAAGAGAGGGATGCAGAGGCTCAAGAGAGAGTGATGCAGAGGCTCAAGAGAGTGATGCAGAGGCTTAAGAGAGGGATGCAGAGGCTCAAGAGAGGGATGCAGAGGCTCAAGAGAGTGATGCAGAGGCTCAAGAGAGTGATGCAGAGGCTCAAGAGAGTGATGCAGAGGCTTAAGAGAGTGATGCAGAGGCTCAAGAGAGTGATGCAGAGGCTTAAGAGAGGGATGCAGAGGCTCAAGAGAGGGATGCAGAGGCTCAAGAGAGGGATGCAGAGGCTCAAGAGAGGGATGCAGAGGCTCAAGAGAGGGATGCAGAGGCACAAGAGAGGGATGCAGAGGCTCAAGAGAGTGATGCAGAGGCTCAAGAGAGGGATGCAGAGGCTCAAGAGAGTGATGCACAGGCTCAAGAGAGGGATGCAGAGGCTCATGAGAGGGATGCAGAGGTTCAAGAGAGTGATGCAGAGGCTCAAGAGAGGGATGCAGAGGCTTAAGAGAGTGATGCAGAGGCTCAAGAGAGGGATGCAGAGGCTTAAGAGAGTGATGCAGAGGCTGAAGAGAGTGTTGCAGAGGCTTAAGAGAGTGATGCAGAGGCTCAAGAGAGTGATGCAGAGGCATAAGAGAGTGATGCAGAGGCTCAAGAGAGTGATGCAGAGGCTTAAGAGAGGGATGCAGAGGCTCAAGAGAGTGATGCAGAGGCTCAATGAGGGATGAGGCTTAAGAGAGTGATGCAGAGGCTGAAGAGAGTGATGCAGAGGCTTAAGAGAGGGATGCAGAGGCTCAAGAGAGTGATGCAGAGGCTCAAGAGAGTGATGCAGAGGCTCAAGAGAGGGATGCAGAGGCTCAAGAGAGTGATGCAGAGGCTCAAGAGAGGGATGCAGAGGCTCAAGAGAGTGATGCAGAGGCTGCAGAGGCAAGAGAGGGATGCAGAGGCTCAAGAAGAGAGTGATGATGCAGAGGCTGAAGAGAGTGATGCAGAGGCTCAAGAGAGTGATGCAGAGCTTCAAGAGAGTGATGCAGAGGCTCAAGAGAGGGATTCAGAGGCTTAAGAGAGTGATGCAGAGGCTGAAGAAGAGAGTGATGCAGAGGCTCAAGAGAGGGATGCAGAGGCTCAAGAGAGTGATGCAGAGGCTCAAGAGAGGGATGAAGAGGCACAGGAGAGTGATGCAGAGGCTCAAGAGAGTGATGCAGAGGCTTAGGAGACTGATGCAGAGGCTCAAGAGAGGGATGCAGAGGCTTAAGAGAGTGATGCAGAGGCTCAAGAGAGTGATGCAGAGGCTTGAGAGAGGGATGCAGAGGCTCAAGAGAGTGATGCAGAGGCTCAAGAGAGTGATGCAGAGGCTTAAGAGAGTGATGCAGAGGCTTAAGAGAGTGATGCAGAGGCTCAAGAGAGGGATGCAGAGGCTCAAGAGAGGGATGCAGAGGATGCAGAGGCAAGAGAGGGATGCAGAGGCTCAAGAGAGTGATGCAGAGGCTCAAGAGAGGGATGCAGAGGCTTAAGAGAGTGATGCAGAGGCTCAAGAGAGTGATGCAGAGGCTCAAGAGAGGGATGCAGAGGCTCAAGAGAGTGATGCAGAGGCTCAAGAGAGGGATGCAGAGGCTCAAGAGAGTGATGCAGAGGCTTAAGAGAGTGATGCAGAGGCTTAAGAGAGGGATGCAGAGGCTCAAGAGAGTGATGCAGAGGCTTAAGAGAGTGATGCAGAGGCTCAAGAGAGTGATGCAGAGGCTCAAGAGAGGGATGCAGAGGCTCAAGAGAGTGATGCAGAGGCTCAAGAGAGTGATGCAGAGGCTCAAGAGAGTGATGCAGAGGCTTAAGAGAGGGATGCAGAGGCTCAAGAGAGATGCAGAGGCTCAAGAGAGTGATGCAGAGGCTCAAGAGAGGGATGCAGAGGCTCAAGAGAGGGATGCAGAGGCTCAAGAGAGTGATGCAGAGGCTCAAGAGAGGGATGCAGAGGTTCAAGAGAGATGCAGAGGCAGAGAGAGGGCTCAGAGATGCAGAGGCTAAGAGAGTGATGCAGAGGCTGAAGAGAGTGATGCAGAGGCTCAAGAGAGGGATGCAGAGGCTTCGAGAGAGTGATGCAGAGGCTCAAGAGAGGGATTCAGAGGCTTAAGAGAGTGATGCAGAGGCTTAAGAGAGTGATGCAGAGGCTCAAGAGAGGGATGAAGAGGCTGAAGAGAGGGATGCAGAGGCTCAAGAGAGGGATGCAGAGGCTCAAGAGAGTGATGCAGAGGCTTAAGAGAGTGATGCAGAGGCTTAAGAGAGGGATGCAGAGGCTCAAGAGAGTGATGCAGAGGCTTAAGAGAGTGATGCAGAGGCTCAAGAGAGGGATGCAGAGGCTCAAGAGAGGGATGCAGAGGCTCAAGAGAGGGATGCAGAGGCTCAAGAGAGTGATGCAGAGGCTTAAGAGAGTGATGCAGAGGCTTAGGAGAGGGATGCAGAGGCTTAAGAGAGGGATGCAGAGGCTCAAGAGAGGGATGCAGAGGCTCAAGAGAGGGATGCAGAAGCTCAAGAGAGGGATGCAGGAGTTCATGAGAGTGATGATGCAGAGGCTCAAGAAAGGGATGCAGAGGCTTACGAAAGTGATGCAGAGGCTCAAAAAAGGGATGCAGAGGCTTAAGAGAGTGATGCAGAGGCTGAAGAGAGTGTTGCAGAGGCTTAAGAGAGGGATGCAGAGGCTCAAGAGAGTGATGCAAAGGCTCAAGAGAGTGATGCAGAGGCAGAAGAGAGTGTTGCGAACGCTTAAGAGAGGGATGCAAAGGCTCACGAGAGGAACGCAGAGGCTTAAGAGAGGGATGCAGAGGCTGAAGAGAGGGATGTAGAGGCTCAAGAGAGTGATGCAGAGGCTCAAGAGAGTGATGCAGAGGCTCAAGAGAGTGATGCAGAGGCTTAAGAGAGTGATGCAGAGGCTTAAGAGAGTGATGCAGAGGCTCAAGAGAGTGATGCAGAGGCTCAAGAGAGTGATGCAGAGGCTCAAGAGAGGGATGCAGAGGCTCAAGAGAGTGATGCAGAGGCTCAAGAGAGTGATGCAGAGGCTTAAGAGAGTGATGCAGAGGCTTAGGAGAGGGATGCAGAGGAGAGAGATGCAGAGGCTTAAGAGGGTGATGCAGAGGCTCAAGAGAGTGATGCAGAGGCTCAAGAGAGGGATGCAGAGGCTCAAGAGAGTGATGCAGAGGTTTAAGAGAGTGATGCAGAGGCTTAAGAGAGTGATGCAGAGGCTTAAGAGAGGGATGCAGAGGCTCAAGAGAGCTCAAGAGAGATGCAGAGGCCCAAGAGAGGGATGCAGAGGCTCAAGAGAGTGATGCAGAGGCTCAAGAGAGGGATGCAGAGGCTCAAGAGAGGGATGCAGAGGCTCAAGAGAGGGATGCAGAGGCTTAAGAGAGGGATGCAGAGGCTCTTAAGAGAGTGATGCAGAGGCTCAAGAGAGTGATGCAGAGGCTCAAGAGAGTGATGCAGAGGCTCAAGAGAGGGATGCAGAGGCTCAAGAGAGTGATGCAGAGGCTCAAGAGAGGGATGCAGAGGCTCAAGAGAGTGATGCAGAGGCTCAAGAGAGGGATGCAGAGGCTCAAGAGAGTGATGCAGAGGGCTGAAGAGAGTGATGCAGAGGCTCAAGAG
Organism: Procambarus clarkii; assembly: GCF_020424385.1. Lineage (NCBI taxonomy): Eukaryota > Metazoa > Arthropoda > Malacostraca > Decapoda > Cambaridae > Procambarus > Procambarus clarkii. The sequence goes on from NW_025559707.1 coordinate 16,904, forward strand.
AGGGATGCAGAGCTTCGAGAGAGTTATGCAGAGGCTCAAGAGAGGGATGCAGAGGCTTAAGAGAGTGATGCAGAGGCTCAAGAGAGTGATGCAGAGGCTCAAGAGAGGGATGCAGAGGCTGAAGAGAAGCAGAGGCTGATGCAGAGGCTCAAGAGAGGGATGCAGAGGCTCAAGAGAGTGATGCAGAGGCTTAAGAGAGTGATGCAGAGGCTTAAGAGAGGGATGCAGAGGCTCAAGAGAGTGATGCAGAGGCTTAAGAGAGTGATGCAGAGGCTCAAGAGAGTGATGCAGAGGCTCAAGAGAGGGATGCAGAGGCTCAAGAGAGTGATGCAGAGGCTCAAGAGAGTGATGCAGAGGCTTAAGAGAGTGATGCAGAGGCTTAAGAGAGATGAGGCTTAAGAGAGGGATGCAGAGGCTCAAGAGAGGGATGCAGAGGCTCAAGAGAGGGATGCAGAGGCTCAAGAGAGGGATGCAGAGGCTCAAGAGAGTGATGCAGAGGCTCAAGAGAGGGATGCAGAGGCTTAAGAGAGGGATGCAGAGGCTCAAGAGAGAGATGCAGAGGCTCAAGAGAGGGATGCAGAGGCTCAAGAGAGTGATGCAGAGGCTTAAGAGAGTGATGCAGAGGCTCAAGAGAGGGATGCAGAGGCTTAAGAGAGTGATGCAGAGGCTCAAGAGAGGGATGCAGAGGCTCATGAGAGTGATGCAGAGGCTCAAGAGAGTGATGCAGAGGCTCAAGAGAGGGATGCAGAGGCTCAAGAAAGGGATGCAGAGCTCAAGAGATGCAGAGGCTCAAGAGAGGGATGCAGAGGCTTAAGAGAGTGATGCAGAGGCTCAAGAGAGGGATGCAGAGGCTCAAGAGAGGGATGCAGAGGCTCAAGAGAGTGATGCAGAGGCTCAAGAGAGGGATGCAGAGGCTTAAGAGAGTGATGCAGAGGCTCAAGAGAGGGATGCAGAGGTTTAAGAGAGTGATGCAGAGGCTCAAGAGAGTGATGCAGAGGCTTAAGAGAGGGATGCAGAGGCTCAAGAGAGTGATGCAGAGGCTCAAGAGAGTGATGCAGAGGCTGAAGAGAATGTTGCAGAGGCTTAAGAGAGGGATGCAGAGGATCAGAGGCTCAAGAGAGGGATGCAGAGGCTCAAGAGAGTGATGCAGAGGCTCAAGAGAGTGATGCAGAGGCTCAAGAGAGGGATGCAGAGGCTTAAGAGAGTGATGCAGAGGCTCAAGAGAGTGATGCAGAGGCTTAAGAGAGTGATGCAAGAGAGATGATGCAGAGGCTTAAGAGAGGGATGCAGAGGCTCAAGAGAGTGATGCAGAGGCTCAAGAGAGTGATGCAGAGGCTCAAGAGAGGGATGCAGAGGCTTAAGAGAGAGAGGCTCAAGAGAGTGATGCAGAGGCTCAAGAGAGTGATGCAGAGGCTCAAGAGAGTGATGCAGAGGCTCAAGAGAAGAGAGGGATTAAGAGATGATGCAAAGGCTCAAGAGAGGGATGCAGAGGCTCAAGAGAGGGATGCAGAGGCTCAAGAGAGTGATGCAGAGGCTGAAGAGAGGGATGCAGAGGCTTAAGAAAGTGATGCAGAGGATCAAAAGAGAGTGATGCAGAGGCTTAAGAGAGTGATGCAGAGGCTTAAGAGAGTGTTGCAGAGGCTCAAGAGAGGGATGCAGAGGCTCAAGAGAGTGATGCAGAGGCTCAAGAGAGTGATGCAGAGGCTGAAGAGAGTGATGCAGAGGCTCAAGAGAGGGATGCAGAGGCTCAAGAGAGTGATGCAGAGGCTTAAGAGAGTGATGCAGAGGCTTAAGAGAGGGATGCAGAGGCTCAAGAGAGTGATGCAGAGGCTCAAGAGAGTGATGCAGAGGCTCAAGAGAGTGATGCAGAGGCTTAGGAGAGAGTGATGCAGAGGCTCAAGAGAGGGATGCAGAGGCTTGCAGAGGCCCAAGAGAGGGATGCAGAGGCTCAAGAGAGGGATGCAGAGGCTCAAGTGAGGGATGCAGAGGAACAAGAGAGGGATGCAGAGGCTCTTGAGAGTGATGCAGAGGCTCAAGAGAGGGATGCAGAGGCACAAGAGAGGGATGCAGGGGCTCAAGAGAGGGATGCAGAGGCTCAAGTGAGGGATGCAGAGGCACAAGAGAGGGATGCAGAGGCTCAAGAGAGTGATGCAGAGGCTTAAGAGAGTGATGCAGAGGCTTAAGAGAAGGATGCAGAGGCTCAAGAGAGGGATGCAGAGGCACAAGAGAGGGATGCAGAGGCTCAAGAGAGGGATGCAGAGGCTCAAGTGAGGGATGCAGAGGCTTAAGAGAGTGATGCAGAGGCTCAAGAGAGGGATGAAGAGGCTCAAGAGAGTGATGCAGAGGCTCAAGAGAGTGATGCAGAGGCTTAAGAGAGGGATGCATAGGCTCAAGAGAGTGATGCAGAGGCACAAGAGAGTGATGCAGAGGCTGAAGAGAGTGATGCAGAGGCTTAAGAGAGGGATGCAGAGGCTCAAGAGAGTGATGCAGAGGCTCAAGAGAGTGATGCAGAGGCTCAAGAGAGTGATGCAGAGGCTCAAGTGAGTGATGCAGAGGCTCAAGAGAGGGAATCAGAGGCTCAAGAGAAGGATGCAGAGGCTTAAGTGAGTGATGCAGAGGCTCAAGAGAGTGATGCAGAGGCTTAAGAGAGGGATGCAGAGGCTCAAGAGAGTGATGCAGAGGCTCAAGAGAGTGATGCAGAGGCTCAAGAGAGGGATGCAGAGGCTGAAGAGAGTGATGCAGAGGCTTAAGAGAATGATGCAGAGGCTCAATAGAGGGATGCAGAGGCTCAAGAGAGGGATGCAGAGGCTCAAGAGAGAGATGCAGATGCAGAGGCTCAAGAGAGGGATGCAGAGGCTCAAGAGAGGGATGCAGAGGCTCTTGAGAGTGATGCAGAGGCTCAAGAGAGGGATGCAGAGGCTTAAGAGAGTGATGCAAAGGCTCACGAGAGGGATGCAGAGGCTCATGAGAGTGATGCAGGAGTTCAAGAGAGTGATGCAGAGGCTCAAGAGAGGGATGCAGAGGCTTAAGAGAGTGATGCAGAGGCTCAAAAATGGGATGCAGAGGCTTAAGAGAGTGATGCAGAGGCGGAAGAGAGTGATGCAGAGGCTTAAGAGAGGGATGCAGAGGCTCAAGAGAGTGATGCAGAGGCTCAAGAGAGTGATGCAGAGGCTGAAGAGAGTGTTGCAGAGGCTTAAGAGAGGGATGCAGAGGCTCAAAAGAGGGATGCAGAGGCTTAAGAGAGTGATGCAGAGGCTCAAGAGAGGGATGCAGAGGCTCATGAGAGGGATGCAGAGTTCAAGAGAGTGATGCAGAGGCTCAAGAGAGGGATGCAGAGGCTTAAGAAAGTGATGCAGAGGCTTAAAAGAGGGATGCAGAGGCTTAAGAGAGTGATGCAGAGGCTGAAGAGAGTGTTGAAGAGGCTTAAGAGAGGGATGCAGAGGCTCAAGAGAGTGATGCAGAGGCTCAAGAGAGTGATGCAGAGGCTCAAGAGAGGGATGCAGAGGCTTAAGAGAGTGATTCAGAGGCTTACGAGATTGATGCAGAGAATCAAGAGAGTGATGCAGAGCTTCAAGAGAGGTATGCAGAGGCCTCAAAAGAGGGATTCAGAGGCTTAAGAGAGTGATGCAGAGGCTGAAGAGAGTGTTGCAGAGGCTCAAGAGAGGGATGCAGAGGCTGAAGAGAGTGATGCAGAGGCTCAAGAGACGGATGCAGAGGCTCAAGAGAGTGATGCAGAGGCTTAAGAGAGTGAGGCAGAGGCTTAAGAGAGGGATGCAGAGGCTCAAGAGAATGATGCAGAGGCCTAAGAGAGTGATGCAGAGGCTCAAGAGAGTGATGCAGAGGCATGAGAGAGAGATTCAGAGGCTCAAGAGAGTGATGCAGAGGCTCAAGAGAGTGATGCAGAGGCTTAAGAGATTGATGCAGAGGCTTAAGAGAGGGATGCAGAGGCTCAAGAGAGGGATGCAGAGGCTCAAGAGAGTGATGCAGAGGCTCAAGAGAGTGATGCAGAGGCTCTAGAGAGTGATGCAGAGGCTGAAGAGAGTGATGCAGAGGCTTAAGAGAGGGATGCAGAGGCTCAAGAGAGGGATGCAGAGGCTCAAGAGAGTGATGCAGAGGCTCAAGAGAGTGATGCAGAGGCTGAAGAGAGTGATGCAGAGGCTTAAGAGAGTGATGCAGAGGCTCAAGAGAGTGATGCAGAGGCTCAAGAGAATGATGTAGAGGCTTAAGAGAGGGATGCAGAGGCTCAAGAGAATGATGCAGAGGCTCAAGAGAGTGATGCAGAGGATCAAGAGAGGGATGCAGAGGCTCAAGAGAGTGATGCAGAGGCTCAAGAGAGTGATGCAGAGGCTCAAGAGAGTGATGCAGAGGCTCAAGAGAGGGATGCAGAGGCTTAAGAGAGTGATGCAGAGGCTCAAGAGAGGGATGCAGAGGCTCATGAGAGGGATGCAGGAGTTCAAGAGAGTGATGCAGAGGCTCAAGAGAGGGATGCAGAGGCTCAAGAGAGTGATGCAGAGGCTCAAGAGAAGGATGCAGAGGCTTAAGAGAGTGATGCAGAGGCTGAAGAGAGTGTTGCAGAGGCTTAAGAGAGGGATGCAGAGGCTCAAGAGAGTGATGCAGAGGCTTAAGAGAGTGATGCAGAGGCTGAAGAGAGTGATGCAGAGGCTTAAGAGAGGGATGCAGAGGCTCAAGAGAGTGATGCAGAGGCTCAAGAGAGTGATGCAGAGGCTTAAGAGAGGGATGCAGAGGCTCAAGAGAGGGATGTAGAGGCTCAAGAGAGTGATGCAGAGGCTCAAGAGAGTGATGCAGAGGCTCAAGAGAGTGATGCAGAGGCTTGATCAAGAGAGGGATGCAGAGGCTTAGGCTCAGAGAGAGGGATGCAGAGGCTCAAGAGAGGGATGCAGAGGCTCAAGAGAGGGATGCAGAGGCAAGAGAGGGATGCAGAGGCTCAAGAGAGTGATGCAGAGGCTCAAGAGAGGGATGCAGAGGCTTAAGAGAGTGATGCAGAGGCTAAAGAGAGGGATGCAGAGGCTCATGAGAGGGATGCAGAGGTTCAAGAGAGGGATGCAGAGGCTCAAGAGAGTGATTCAGAGGCTTAAGAGAGTGATGCAGAGGCTTAAGAGAGTGATGCAGAGGCTTAAGAGAGGGATGCAGAGGCTCAAGAGAGGGATGCAGAGGCTCAAGAGAGTGATGCAGAGGCTCAAGAGAGGGATGCAGAGGCTTAAGAGAGTGATGCAGAGGCTCAAGAGAGGGATGCAGAGGCTCAAGAGAGTGATGCAGAGGCTGAAGAGAGTGATGCAGAGGCTTAAGAGAGGGATGCAGAGGCTCAAGAGAGTGATGCAGAGGCTCAAGAGAGTGATGCAGAGGCTTAAGAGAGTGATGCAGAGGCTTAAGAGAGGGATGCAGAGGCTCAAGAGAGGGATGCAGAGGCTCAAGAAAGGGATGCAGAGGCTCAAGAGAGTGATGCAGAGGCTCAAGAGAGTGATGCAGAGGCTCAAGAGAAGGATGCAGAGGCTCAAGAGAGGGATGCAGAGGCTTAAGAGAGTGATGCAGAGGCTGAGGCTCGAGAGAGTGATGCAGAGGCTTAAGAAAGTGATGCAGAGGCTCAAGAGAGTGATGCAGAGGCTCAAGAGAGTGATGCAGAGGCTCAAGAGAGTGATGCAGAGGCTCAAGAGAGTGATTCAGAGGCTTAAGAGCGTGATGCAGAGGCTTAAGAGAGGGATGCAGAGGCTCAAGAGAGGGATGCAGAGGCACAAGAGAGAGATGCAGATCCTCAAGAGAGGGATGCAGAGGCTCAAGAGAGGGATGCAGAGGCTCAAGAGAGTGATGCAGAGGCTCAAGAGAGGGATGCAGAGGCTTAAGAGAGTGATGCAGAGGCTCAAGAGAGGGATGCAGAGGCTCAATGAGAGTGATGCAGAGAGATTCAAGAGAGTGATGCAGAGGCTCAAGAGAGGGATGCAGAGGCTTAAGAGAGTGATGCAGAGGCTCAAAAGAGGGATGCAGAGGCTTAAGAGAGTGATGCAGAGGCTGAAGAGAGTGATGCAGAGGCTTAAGAGAGGGATGCAGAGGCTCAAGAGAGTGATGCAGAGGCTCAAGAGAGTGATTCAGAGGATGAAGAGAGTGATGCAGAGGCTTAAGAGAGGGATGCAGAGGCTCAAGAGAGGGATGCAGAGGCTTAAGAGAGTGATGCAAAGGCTCAAGAGAGGGATGCAGAGGCTCATGAGAGGGATGCAGGAGTTCAAGAGAGTGATGCAGAGGCTCAAGAGAGGGATGCAGAGGCTGAAGAGAGTGATGCAGAGGCTTAAGAGAGTGATGCAGAGGCTGAAGAGAGTGTTGCAGAGGCTTAAGAGAGGGATGCAGAGGCTCAAGAGAGTGATGCAGAGGCTCAAGAGAGTGATGCAGAGGCTCAAGAGAGGGATGCAGAGGCTTAAGAGAGTGATGCAGAGGCTTACGAGATTGATGCAGAGACTCAAGAGAGTGATGCAGAGCTTCAAGAGAGGTATGCAGAGGCCTCAAAAGAGGGATTCAGAGGCTTAAGAGAGTGATGCAGAGGCTGAAGAGAGTGTTGCAGAGGCTCAAGAGAGGGATGAAGAGGCTGAAGAGAGTGATGCAGAGGCTCAAGAGAGGGATGCAGAGGCTCAAGAGAGTGATGCAGAGGCTTAAGAGAGTGAGGCAGAGGCTTATGAGAGGGATGCAGAGGCTCAAGAGAGGGATGCAGAGGCTTAAGAGTGTGATGCAGAGGCTCAAGAGAGTGATGCAGAGGCTTGAGAGAGGGATGCAGGGGCTCAAGAGAGTGATGCAGAGGTTCAAGAGAGTGATGCAGAGGCTTAAGAGATTGATGCAGAGGCTTAAGAGAGGGGTGCAGAGGCTCAAGAGAGGGATGCAGAGGCCCAAGAGAGGGATGCAGAGGCTCAAGAGAGTGAAAGAGAGTGATGCAGAGGCTCAAGAGAGTGATGCAGAGGCTGAAGAGAGTGATGCAGAGGCTTAAGAGAGGGATGCAGAGGCTCATGAGAGGGATGCAGAGGCTCAAGAGAGTGATGCAGAGGCTCAAGAGAGTGATGCAGAGGCTCAAGAGAGGGATGCAGAGGCTTAAGAGAGTGATGCAGAGGCTCAAGAGAGTGATGCAGAGGCTCAAGAGAGTGATGCAGAGGCTTAAGAGAGGGATGCAGAGGCTCAAGAGAATGATGCAGAGGCTCAAGAGAGTGATGCAGAGGCTCAAGAGAGGGATGCAGAGGCTCAAGAGAGTGATGCAGAGGCTCAAGAGAGGTGATGCAGAGGCTCAAGAGAGTGATGCAGAGGCTCAAGAAGAGAGTGATGCAGAGGCTTAAGAGAGGGATGCAGAGGCTCAAGAGAGGGATGCAGAGGCTCATGAGAGGGATGCAGAGGCTCAAGAGAATGATGCAGAGGCTCAAGAGAGGGATGCAGAGGCTTAAGAGAGTGATGCAGAGGCTCAAAAGAGTGATGCAGAGGCTTAAGAGAGTGATGCAGAGGCTTAAGAGAGTGTTGCAGAGGCTTAAGAGAGGGATGCAGAGGCTCAAGAGGGTGATGCAGAGGCTCAAGAGAGTGATGCAGAGGCTGCAGAGGAAGAGAGTGATGCAGAGGCTTAAGAGAGGGATGCAGAGGCTCAAGAGAGTGATGCAGAGGCTGAAGAGAGTGATGCAGAGGCTTAAGAGAGGGATGCAGAGGCTCAAGAGAGGGATGCAGAGGCTTACGAGAGTGATGCAGAGGCTCAAGAGAGTGATGCAGAGGCTGAAGAGAGTGATGCAGAGGCTTAAGAGATGATGCAGAGGCTCAAGAGAGGGATGCAGAGGCTTGAGGCCCAAGAGAGGGATGCAGAGGCTCAAGAGAGGGATGCAGAGGCTCAAGAGAGGGATGCAGAGGCTCAAGAGAGGGATGCAGAGGCTCAAGAGAGTGATGCAGAGGCTCAAGAGAGGGATGCAGAGTCTTAAGAGAGTGATGCAGAGGCTAAAGAGAGGGATGCAGGGGCTCAAGAGAGGGAAGCAGAGGCTCAAGTGAGGGATGCAGAGGCACAAGAGAGTGATTCAGAGGCTTAGAGAGTGATGCAGAGGCTTAAGAGAGTGATGCAGAGGCTTAAGAGAGGGATGCAGAGGCTCAAGAGAGGGATGCAGAGGCTCACGAGAGGGATGCAGAGGCTCGAGAGAGGGATGCAGAGGCTTAAGAGAGTGATGCAGAGGCTCAAGAGAGGGATGCAGAGGCTTAAGAGAGTGATGCAGAGGCTCAAGAGAGTGATGCAGAGGCTTAAGAGAGTGATGCAGAGGCTCAAGAGAGTGATGCAGAGGCTCAAGAGAGTGATGCAGAGGCTCAAGAGAGTGATGCAGAGGCTTATGAGAGGGATGCAGAGGCTCAAGAGAGTGATGCAGAGGCTCAAGAGAGTGATGCAGAGGCTCAAGAGAGTGATGCAGAGGCTCAAGAGAGTGATGCAGAGGCTCAAGAGAGGGATGCAGAGGCTCAAGAGAGGGATGCAGAGGCTTAAGAGAGTGATGCAGAGGCTCAAGAGAGTGATGCAGAGGCTTAAGAGAGGGATGCAGAGGCTCAAGAGAGTGATGCAGAGGCTCAAGAGAGTGATGCAGAGGCTCAAGAGAGGGATGCAGAGGCTCAAGAGAGTGATGCAGAGGCTTAAGAGAGCAGATGCAGGGGCTCAAGAGAGGGATGCAGAGGCTCAAGAGAGGGATGCAGAGGCTCAAGAGAGTGATGCAGAGGCTCAAGAGAGTGATGCAGAGGCTCAAGAGAGGGATGCAGAGGCTCAAGAGAGGGATGCAGAGGCTCAAGAGAGTGATGCAGAGGCTCAAGAGAGGGATGCAGAGGCTTAAGAGAGTGATGCAGAGGCTCAGGAGAGGGATGCAGAGGCTCATGAGAGTGATGCAGAGTTCAAGAGAGTGATGCAGAGGCTCAAGAAAGGGATGCAGAGGCTTAAGAGAGTGATGCAGAGGCTCAAGAGAGGGATGCAGAGGCTTAAGAGAGTGATGCATGAAGAGAGTGATGCAGAGGCTTAAGAGAGGGATGCAGAGGCTCAAGAGAGTGATGCAAAGGCTCAAGAGAGTGATGCAGAGGCTCAAGAGAGTGATGCAGAGGCTCAAGAGAGGGATGCAGAGGCTCAAGAGAGGGATGCAGAGGCTCAAGAGAGTGATGCAGAGGCTTAAGAGAGTGATGCAGAGGCTCAAGAGAGGGATGCAGAGGCTCAAGAGAGGGATGCAGAGGCTCAAGAGAGTGATGCAGAGGCTCAAGAGAGTGATGCAGAGGCTTAAGAAAGTGATGCAGAGGCTTGAAAAGAGGGATGCAGAGGCTTAAGAGAGTGATGCAGAGGCTCAAGAGAGTGATGCAGAGGCTTAAGAGAGTGATGCAGAGGCTCAAGAGAGTGATGCAGAGGCTCAAGAGAGGGATGCAGAGGCTCAAGAGAGGGATGCAGAGGCTTAAGAGAGTGATGCAGAGGCTTAAGAGAGTGATGCAGAGAATCAAGAGAGTGATGCAGAGCTTCAAGAGAGGTATGCAGAGGCCTCAAAAGAGGGATTCAGAGGCTTAAGAGAGTGATGCAGAGGACGAAGAGAGTGTTGCAGAGGCCCAAATGAGGGATGAAGAGGCTGAAGAGAGTGATGCAGAGGCTGAAGAGAGTGATGCAGAGGCTCAAGAGAGTGATGCACAGGCTTAAGAGAGTGAGGCAGAGGCTTAAGAGAGGGATGCAGAGGCTCAAGAGAGTAATGCAGAGGCTTAAGAGGGTGATGCAGAGGCTCAAGAGAGTGATGCAGAGGCTTCAAGAGAGGGATGCAGAGGCTCAAGAGAGTGATGCAGAGGTTCAAGAGAGTGATGCAGAGGCTTAAGAGAGTGATGCAGAGGCTTAAGAGAGGGATGCAGAGGCTCAAGAGAGGGATGCAGAGGCCCAAGAGAGGGATGCAGAGGCTTAAGAGTGTGATGCAGAGGCTCAAGAGAGTGATGCAGAGGCTCAAGAGAGTGATGCAGAGGCTTAAGAGAGGGATGCAGAGGCTCAAGAGAGGGATGCAGAGGCTGCAAGAGAGTGATGCAGAGGCTCAAGAGAGTGATGCAGAGGCTGAAGAGAGTGATGCAGAGGCTAAGAGAGTGAGAGAGTGATGCAGAGGCTCAAGAGAGTGATGCAGAGGCACAAGAGAATGATGCAGAGGCTTAAGAGAGGGATGCAGAGGCTCAAGAGAGTGATGCAGAGGCTCAAGAGAGTGATGCAGAGGCTCAAGAGAGTGATGCAGAGGCTTAAGAGAGTGATGCAGAGGCTCAGGAGAGTGATGCAGAGGCTCAAGAGAGTGATGCAGAGGCTCAAGAGAGGGATGCAGAGGCTTAAGAGAGGGATGCAGAGGCTCAAGAGAGTGATGCAGAGGCTCAAGAGAGGGATGCAGAGGCTCAAGAGAGTGATGCAGAGGCTGAAGAGAGGGATGCAGAGGCTTAAGAGAGTGATGCAGAGGCTCAAGAGAGTGATGCAGAGGCTTAAGAGAGTGATGCAGAGGCTTAAGAGAGTGATGCAGAGGCTTAAGAGAGGGATGCAGAGGCTCAAGAGAGTGATGCAGAGGCTCAAGAGAGTGATGCAGAGGCTCAAGAGAGATGTTGCAGAGGCTGCAAGGCTTAAGAGGGATGCAGAGGCTCAAGAGAGTGATGCAGAGGCTCAAGAGAGTGATGCAGAGGCTTAAGAGAGTGATGCAGAGGCTCAAGAGAGTGATGCAGAGGCTCAAGAGAGTGATGCAGAGGCTCAAGAGAGTGATGCAGAGGCTGAAGAGAGTGATGCAGAGGAGAGCTTGATGCAGAGGCTCAAGAGAGGGATGCAGAGGCTCAAGAGAGTGATGCAGAGGCTCAAGAGAGGGATGCAGAGGCTCAAGAGAGGGATGCAGAGGCTCAAGAGAGGGATGCAGAGGCTCAAGAGAGGGATGCAGAGGCTCAAGAGAGTGATGCAGAGGCTCAAGAGAGGGATGCAGAGGCTTAAGAGAGCAGATGCAAGAGAGGCAGAGGCTCAAGAGGGATGCAGAGGCTCAAGAGAGGGATGCAGAGGCTCAAGAGAGGGATGCAGAGGCTCAAGAGAGTGATGCAGAGGCTTAAGAGAGTGATGCAGAGGCTTAAGAGAGGGATGCAGAGGCTTAAGAGAGGGATGCAGAGGCTCAAGTGAGGGATGCAGAGGCTCAAGAGAGGGATGCAGAGGCTCAAGAGAGGGATGCAGAGGCTCAAGAGAGGGATGATGCTTAAGAGAGTGATGCAGAGGCTCAAGAGAGGGATGCAGAGGCTTAAGAGAGTGATGCAGAGGCTCAAGAGAGTGATGCAGAGGCTTAAGAGAGGGATGCAGAGGCTCAAGAGAGTGATGCAGAGGCTCAAGAGAGTGATGCAGAGGCTGAAGAGCTGCAGAGGCTTAAGAGAGGGATGCAGAGGCTCAAGAGAGTGATGCAGAGGCTCAAGAGAGTGATGCAGAGGCTCAAGAGAGTGATGCAGAGGCTCAAGAGAGTGATGCAGAGGCTCAAGAGAGGGATGCAGAGGCTCAAGAGAGGGATGCAGAGGCTTAAGAGAGTGATGCAGAGGCTCAAGAGAGTGATGCAGAGGCTTAAGAGAGAGTGATGCAGAGGCTCAAGAGAGTGATGCAGAGGCTCAAGAGAGTGATGCAGAGGCTCAAGAGAGAGGATGCAGAGGCTCAAGAGAGTGATGCAGAGGCTTAAGAGAGGGATGCAGAGGCTCAAGAAGAGATGGATGCAGAGTGATGCAGAGGCTCAAGAGAGGGATGCAGAGGCTCAAGAGAGGGATGCAGAGGCTCAAGAGAGGGATGCAGAGGCTCAAGGGATGCAGAGGCTCAAGAGAGTGAGCAGAGGCTCAAGAGAGGGATGCAGAGGCTTAAGAGAGTGATGCAGAGGCTCAAGAGAGGGATGCAGAGGCTCAAGAGAGGGATGCAGAGGCTCACGAGAGTGATGCAGAGGCTCAAGAGAGGGATGCAGAGGCTTAAGAGAGTGATGCAGAGGCTCAAGAGAGGGATGCAGAGGCTTAAGAGAGTGATGCAGAGGCTGAAGAGAGTGTTGCAGAGGCTTAAGAGAGGGATGCAGAGGCTCAAGAGAGTGATGCAGAGGCTCAAGAGAGTGATGCAGAGGCTGAAGAGAGTGATGCAGAGGCTTAAGAGAGGGATGCAGAGGCTCAAGAGAGGGATGCAGAGGCTTAAGAGAGTGATGCAGAGGCTCAAGAGAGGGATGCAGAGGCTCAAGAGAGGGATGCAGGGTTCAGAGGCTCAAGAGAGTGATGCAGAGGCTGCAAGGCTTAAAGAGGGATGCAGAGGCTTAAGAGAGTGATGCAGAGGCTTAAGAGAGTGATGCAGAGGCTTAAGAGAGGATGCAGAGGCTCAAGAGAGTGATGCAGAGGCTTAAGAGAAGGATGCAGAGGCTCAAGAGAGTGATGCAGAGGCTCAAGAGAGGGATGCAGAGGCTCAAGAGAGGGATGCAGAGGCTTAAGAGAGTGATGCAGAGGCTTAAGAGAGTGATGCAGAGGCTCAAGAGAGTGATGCAGAGGCTTCAAGAGAGTGATGCAGAGGCTCAAGAGAGGGATGCAGAGGCTTAAGAGAGTGATGCAGAGGCTGAAGAGAGTGATGCAGAGGCTCAAGAGAGAGAGGAGATGAAGAGGCTGAAGAGAGTGATGCAGAGGCTCAAGAGAGGGATGCAGAGGCTCAAGAGAGTGATGCAGAGGCTTAAGAGAGTGATGCAGAGGCTTAAGAGAGTAATGCAGAGGCTTAAGAGGGTGATGCAGAGGCTCAAGAGAGTGATGCAGAGGCTTGAGAGAGTGATGCAGAGGCTCAAGAGAGTGATGCAGAGGCTCAAGAGAGTGATGCAGAGGCTTAAGAGAGTGATGCAGAGGCTTAAGAGAGGGATGCAGAGGCTTAAGAGAGGGATGCAGAGGCTCAAGAGAGGGATGCAGAGGCTCAAGAGAGTGATGCAGAGGCTTAAGAGAGTGATGCAGAGGCTCAAGAGAGTGATGCAGAGGCTCAAGAGAGGGATGCAGAGGCTCAAGAGAGTGATGCAGAGGCTCAAGAGAGGGATGCAGAGGCTCAAGAGAGGGATGCAGAGGCTCAAGAGAGGGATGCAGAGGCTCTCAAGAGAGGGATGCAGAGGCTCAAGAGAGTGATGCAGAGGCTCAAGAGAGGGATGCAGAGGCTCAAGAGAGGGATGCAGAGGCTCAAGAGAGGGATGCAGAGGCTCAAGAGAGTGATGCAGAGGCTCAAGAGAGCAGATGCAGAGGCTTAAGAGAGTGATGCAGAGGCTTAAGAGAGTGATGCAGAGGCTTAAGAGAGGGATGCAGAGGCTCAAGAGAGGGATGCAGAGGCTCAAGAGAGGGATGCAGAGGCTCAAGAGAGGGATGCAGAGGCTCAAGAGAGGGATGCAGAGGCACAAGAGAGGGATGCAGAGGCTCTGAGAGAGTGATGCAGAGGCTCAAGAGAGAGGATGCAGAGGCTCAAGAGAGGGATGCAGAGGCTCAAGAGAGGGATGCAGAGGCTCAAGAGAGTGATGCAGAGGCTCAAGAGAGTGATGCAGAGGCTCAAGAGAGGGATGCAGAGGCTTAAGAGAGTGATGCAGAGGCTCAAGAGAGGGATGCAGAGGCTTAAGAGAGTGATGCAGAGGCTCAAGAGAGTGATGCAGAGGCTCAAGAGAGTGATGCAGAGGCTCAAGAGAGTGATGCAGAGGCTTAAGAGAGGGATGCAGAGGCTCAAGAGAGGGATGCAGAGGCTTAAGAGAGTGATGCAGAGGCTGAAGAGAGTGATGCAGAGGCTTAAGAGAGGGATGCAGAGGCTCAAGAGAGTGATGCAGAGGCTCAAGAGAGTGATGCAGAGGAGTGATGCAGAGGCTCAAGAGAGTGATGCAGAGGCTTAAGAGAGTGATGCAGAGGCTCAAGAGAGTGATGCAGAGGCTTAAGAGAGTGATGCAGAGGCTCAAGAGAGTGATGCAGAGGCTCAAGAGAGTGATGCAGAGGCTCAAGAGAGTGATGCAGAGGCTCAAGAGAGGGATGCAGAGGCTGCAAGAGAGTGATGCAGAGGCTCAAGAGAGTGATGCAGAGGCTCAAGAGAGGGATGCAGAGGCTCAAGAGAGGGATGCAGAGGCTTAAGAGAGTGATGCAGAGGCTCAAGAGAGTGATGCAGAGGCTCAAGAGAGGGATGCAGAGGCTCAAGAGAGTGATGCAGAGGCTCAAGAGAGGGATGCAGAGGCTTAAGAGAGTGATGCAGAGGCTGAAGAGAGTGATGCAGAGGCTCAAGAGAGGGATGCAGAGGCTGAAGAGAGTGATGCAGAGGCTCAAGAGAGGGATGCAGAGGCTCAAGAGAGTGATGCAGAGGCTTAAGAGAGTGATGCAGAGGCTTAAGAGAGGGATGCAGAGGCTCAAGAGAGTGATGCAGAGGCTTAAGAGAGTGATGCAGAGGCTCAAGAGAGTGATGCAGAGGCTCAAGAGAGGGATGCAGAGGCTCAAGAGAGTGATGCAGAGGCTCAAGAGAGTGATGCAGAGGCTTAAGAGAGTGATGCAGAGGCTTAAGAGAGTGATGCAGAGGCTCAAGAGAGGCTGCAGAGGCTCAAGAGAGGGATGCAGAGGCTCAAGAGAGGGATGCAGAGGCTCAAGAGAGGGATGCAGAGGCTCAAGAGAGTGATGCAGAGGCTCAAGAGAGGGATGCAGAGGCTTAAGAGAGGGATGCAGAGGCTCAAGAGAGGGATGCAGAGGCTCAAGAGAGGGATGCAGAGGCTTCAAGAGAGTGATGCAGAGGCTCAAGAGAGTGATGCAGAGGCTCAAGAGAGGGATGCAGAGGCTCAAGAGAGTGATGCAGAGGCTCAAGAGAGTGATGCAGAGAGGGATGCAGAGGCTCAAGAGAGTGATGCAGAGGCTCAAGAGAGTGATGCAGAGGCTCAAGAGAGTGATGCAGAGGCTCAAGAGAGTGATGCAGAGGCTCAAGAGAGTGATGCAGAGGCTTAAGAGAGTGATGCAGAGGCTCAAGAGAGTGATGCAGAGGCTCAAGAGAGGGATGCAGAGGCTCAAGAGAGTGATGCAGAGGCTCAAGAGAGTGATGCAGAGGCTCAAGAGAGTGATGCAGAGGCTTGAGAGAGGGATGCAGAGGCTCAAGAGAGGGATGCAGAGGCTTAAGAGAGTGATGCAGAGGCTCAAGAGAGGGATGCAGAGGCTCATGAGAGGGATGCAGGAGTTCAAGAGAGTGATGCAGAGGCTCAAGAGAGGGATGCAGAGGCTTAAGAAAGTGATGCAGAGGCTCAAGAGAGGGATGCAGAGGCTTAAGAGAGTGATGCAGAGGCTGAAGAGAGTGATGCAGAGGCTTAAGAGAGGGATGCAGAGGCTCAAGAGAGTGATGCAGAGGCTCAAGAGAGTGATGCAGAGGCTGAAGAGAGTGATGCAGAGGCTTAAGAGAGGGATGCAGAGGCTCAAGAGATGCAGAGGATGCAGAGGCTCAAGAGAGTGATGCAGAGGCTCAAGAGAGTGATGCAGAGGCTCATGAGAGGGATGCAGAGAGAGGCTCAAGAGAGTGATGCAGAGGCTCAAGAGAAGAGGCTCAAGAGGGATGCAGAGGCTTAAGAGAGTGATGCAGAGGCTCAAGAGAGGGATGCAGAGGCTCAAGAGAGTGATGCAGAGGCTTAAGAGAGTGATGCAGAGGCTTAAGAGAGGGATGCAGAGGCTCAAGAGAGTGATGCAGAGGCTCAAGAGAGTGATGCAGAGAGTGATCAGAGGCTCAAGAGGGATGCAGAGGCTTAAGAGAGTGATGCAGAGGCTTAAGAGAGTGATGCAGAGGCTCAAGAGAGTGATGCAGAGCTTCAAGAGAGTGATGCAGAGGCCTCAAGAGAGGGATTCAGAGGCTTAAGAGAGTGATGCAGAGGCTTAAGAGAGTGATGCAGAGGCTCAAGAGAGTGATGCAGAGGCTCAAGAGAGTGATGCAGAGGCTCAAGAGAGGGATGCAGAGGCTCAAGAGAGTGATGCAGAGGCTCTGATAAGGCTTAAGAGAGTGATGCAGAGGCTTAAGAGAGGGATGCAGAGGCTCAAGAGAGTAATGCAGAGGCTTAAGAGGGTGATGCAGAGGCTCAAGAGAGTGATGCAGAGGCTCAAGAGAGGGATGCAGAGGCTCAAGAGAGTGATGCAGAGGCTCAAGAGAGTGATGCAGAGGCTCAAGAGAGTGATGCAGAGGCTTAAGAGAGTGATGCAGAGGCTCAAGAGAGGGATGCAGAGGCTCAAGAGAGGGATGCAGAGGCTCAAGAGAGTGATGCAGAGGCTCAAGAGAGTGATGCAGAGGCTTAAGAGAGTGATGCAGAGGCTTAAGAGAGGGATGCAGAGGCTCAAGAGAGATGCAGATGCAGAGGCTCAAGAGAGTGATGCAGAGGCTCAAGAGAGTGATGCAGAGGCTCAAGAGAGTGATGCAGAGGCTCAAGAGAGTGATGCAGAGGCTCAAGAGAGTGATGCAGAGGCTCAAGAGAGTGATGCAGAGGCTTAAGAGAGGGATGCAGAGGCTCAAGAGAGTGATGCAGAGGCTCAAGAGAGATGCAGAGGCTCAAGAGAGGGATGCAGAGGCTCAAGAGAGTGATGCAGAGGCTCAAGAGAGTGATGCAGAGGCTCAAGAGAGTGATGCAGAGGCTCAAGAGAGGGATGCAGAGGCTTAAGAGAGGGATGCAGAGGCTCAAGAGAGGGATGCAGAGGCTCAAGAGAGGGATGCAGAGGCTCAAGAGAGGGATGAGAGTGATGCAGAGGCTCAAGAGAGTGATGCAGAGGCTTAAGAGAGTGATGCAGAGGTGATCAGAGGCTCAAGAGAGGAATGCAGAGGCTGATGAGAGTGATTCAGAGGCTTACGAGAGTGATTCAGAGGCTTAAGAGAGGGATGCAGAGGCTCAGGAGTGGGATGCAGAGGCTCAAGAGAGGGATGCAGAGGCTCTTGAAAGTGATGCAGAGGCTCAAGAGAGTGATGCAGAGGCTTAAGAGAGTGATGCAGAGGCTCAAGAGAGTGATGCAGAGGCTCAAGAGAGGGATGCAGAGGCTCAAGAGAGTGATGCAGAGGCTCAAGAGAGTGATGCAGAGGCTAAGGAGAATGATGCAGAGGCTCAAGAGAGAGATGCAGAGGCTTAAGAGAGTGATGCAGAGGCTTAAGAGAGTGATGCAGAGGCTCAAGAGAGGGATGCAGAGGCTCAAGAGAGGGATGCAGAGGCTCAAGTGAGGGATGCAGAGGAACAAGAGAGGGATGCAGAGGCTCTTGAGAGTGATGCAGAGGCTCAAGAGAGGGATGCAGAGGCTCAAGAGAGTGATGCAGAGGCTCAAGAGAGGGATGCAGAGGCTCATGAGAGGGATGCATGCAAGAGAGTGATCAGAGGCTCAAGAGAGTGATGCAGAGGCTCAAGAGAGTGATGCAGAGGCTTAAGAGAGTGATGCAGAGGCTCAATAGAGGGATGCAGAGGCTCAAGAGAGGGATGCAGAGGCTCAAGTGAGGGATGCAGAGGCACAAGAGAGGGATGCAGAGGCTCAAGAGAGGGATGCAGAGGCTTAAGAGAGTGATGCAGAGGCTCAAGAGAGAGGGATGCAGAGGCTCAAGAGAGGGATGCAGAGGCTCAAGAGAGTGATGCAGAGGCTCAAGAGAGTGATGCAGAGGCTCAAGAGAGTGATGCAGAGGCTCAAGAGAGTGATGCAGAGGCTCAAGAGAGTGATGCAGAGGCTTAAGAGAGTGATGCAGAGGCTCAAGAGAGTGATGCAGAGGCTCAAGAGAGATGCAGAGGCTCAAGAGAGTGATGCAGAGGCTCAAGAGAGTGATGCAGAGGCTCAAGAGAGTGATGCAGAGGCTTAAGAGAGGGATGCAGAGGCTCAAGAGAGTGATGCAGAGGCTCAAGAGAGTGATGCAGAGGCTCAAGAGAGTGATGCAGAGGCTTAAGAGAGTGATGCAGAGGCTCAAGAGAGTGATGCAGAGGCTCAAGAGAGTGATGCAGAGGCTCAAGAGAGTGATGCAGAGGCTCAAGAGAGTGATGCAGAGGCTCAAGAGAGTGATGCAGAGGCTCAAGAGAGGGATGCAGAGGCTCAAGAGAGGGATGCAGAGGCTCAAGAGAGTGATGCAGAGGCTCAAGAGAGGGATGCAGAGGCTCAAGAGAGGGATGCAGAGGCTCAAGAGAGTGATGCAGAGGCTCAAGAGAGGATGCAGAGGCTTAAGAGAGTGATGCAGAGGCTCAAGAGAGTGATGCAGAGGCTCAAGAGAGGGATGCAGAGGCTCAAGAGAGTGATGCAGAGGCTCAAGAGTGATGCAGAGGATGCAGAGGCTTAAGAGAGTGATGCAGAGGCTCAAGAAAGGGATGCAGAGGCTTAAGAGAGTGATGCAGAGGCTTAAGAGAGTGATGCAGAGGCTCAAGAGAGGGATGCAGAGGCTCAAGAGAGTGATGCAGAGGCTCAAGAGAGTGATGCAGAGGCTCAAGAGAGTGATGCAGAGGCTCAAGAGAGTGATGCAGAGGCTTAAGAGAGGGATGCAGAGGCTCAAGAGAGTGATGCAGAGGCTCAAGAGAGTGATGCAGAGGCTCAAGAGAGGGATGCAGAGGCTCAAGAGAGGGATGCAGAGGCTCAAGAGAGTGATGCAGAGGCTCAAGAGAGGGATGCAGAGGCTTAAGAGAGTGATGCAGAGGCTCAAGAGAGGGATGCAGAGGCTTAAGAGAGTGATGCAGAGGCTCAAGAGAGTGATGCAGAGGCTCAAGAGAGTGATGCAGAGGCTCAAGAGAGTGATGCAGAGGCTCAAGAGAGGGATGCAGAGGCTCAAGAGAGTGATGCAGAGGCTCAAGAGAGTGATGCAGAGGCTTAAGAGAGTGATGCAGAGAATCAAGAGAGTGATGCAGAGCTTCAAGAGAGTTATGCAGAGGCTCAAGAGAGGGATTCAGAGGCTTAAGAGAGTGATGCAGAGGCTGAAGAGAGTGATGCAGAGGCTCAAGAGAGGGATGCAGAGGCTGAAGAGAGTGATGCAGAGGCTCAAGAGAGGGATGCAGAGGCTCAAGAGAGTGATGCAGAGGCTTAAGAGAGTGATGCAGAGGCTTAAGAGAGGGATGCAGAGGCTCAAGAGAGTGATGCAGAGGCTCAAGAGAGTGATGCAGAGGCTCAAGAGAGTGATGCAGAGGCTCAAGAGAGGGATGCAGAGGCTCAAGAGAGTGATGCAGAGGCTCAAGAGAGTGATGCAGAGGCTCAAGAGAGTGATGCAGAGGCTTAAGAGAGTGATGCAGAGGCTCAAGAGGATGCAGAGGCTCAAGAGAGATGCAGAGGCTCAAGAGAGTGATGCAGAGGCTCAAGAGAGTGATGCAGAGGCTCAAGAGAGTGATGCAGAGGCTTAAGAGAGGGATGCAGAGGCTCAAGAGAGGGATGCAGAGGCTCAAGAGAGTGATGCAGAGGCTCAAGAGAGTGATGCAGAGGCTCAAGAGAGTGATGCAGAGGCTTAAGAGAGTGATGCAGAGGCTCAAGAGAGTGATGCAGAGGCTCAAGAGAGTGATGCAGAGGCTCAAGAGAGTGATGCAGAGGCTCAAGAGAGGGATGCAGAGGCTGATGCAAGAGAGTGATGCAGAGGCTGATGCAGAGGCTCAAGAGAGTGATGCAGAGGCTCAAGAGAGTGATGCAGAGGCTCAAGAGAGGGATGCAGAGGCTTAAGAGAGTGATGCAGAGGCTCAAGAGAGTGATGCAGAGGCTCAAGAGAGTGATGCAGAGGCTCAAGAGAGTGATGCAGAGGCTCAAGAGAGGGATGCAGAGGCTTAAGAGAGTGATGCAGAGGCTCAAGAGAGGGATGCAGAGGCTTAAGAGAGTGATGCAGAGGCTCAAGAGAGTGATGCAGAGGCTTAAGAGAGGGATGCAGAGGCTCAAGAGAGTGATGCAGAGGCTCAAGAGAGTGATGCAGAGGCTCAAGAGAGTGATGCAGAGGCTTAAGAGAGGGATGCAGAGGCTCAAGAGAGTGATGCAGAGGCTCAAGAGAGTGATGCAGAGGCTTAAGAGAGTGATGCAGAGGCTCAAGAGAGGGATGCAGAGGCTCAAGAGAGTGATGCAGAGGCTCAAGAGAGTGATGCAGAGAAGAGAGTGATGCAGAGGCTTAAGAGAGTGATGCAGAGGCTCAAGAGAGGGATGCAGAGGCTCAAGAGAGTGATGCAGAGGCTCAAGAGAGGGATGCAGAGGCTCAAGAGAGGGATGCAGAGGCTCAAGAGAGGGATGCAGAGGCTCAAGAGAGGGATGCAGAGGCTCAAGAGAGTGATGCAGAGGCTCAAGAGAGGGATGCAGAGGCTTAAGAGAGTGATGCAGAGGCTCAAGAGAGGGATGCAGAGGCTCAAGAGAGGGATGCAGAGAGCTCAAGAGAGGGATGCAGAGGCTCAAGAGAGTGATGCAGAGGCTTAAGAGAGTGATGCAGAGGCTTAAGAGAGTGATGCAGAGGCTTAACACACGGATGAAGAGGCTGAAGAGAGGGAAGCAGAGGATCAAGAGAGGGATGCAGAGGCTCAAGAGAGGGATGCAGAGGATTAAGAGAGTGATGCATAGGCTCAAGAGAGGGATGCAGAGGCTTAAGAGAGTGATGCAGAGGCTCAAGAGAGTGATGCAGAGGCTTAAGAGAGGGATGCAGAGGCTCAAGAGAGTGATGCTGAGGCTCAAGAGAGTGATGCAGAGGCTCAAGAGAGTGATGCAGAGGCTTAAGAGAGGGATGCAGAGGCTCAAGAGAGTGATGCAGAGGCTCAAGAGAGTGATGCAGAGGCTCAAGAGAGTGATGCAGAGGCTCAAGAGAGTGATGCAGAGGCTCAAGAGAGGGATGCAGAGGCTCAAGAGAGTGATGCAGAGGCTTAAGAGAGCGATGCAGAGGCTCAAGAGAGTGATGCAGAGGCTCAGGAGAGGGATGCAGAGGCTCAAGAGAGGGATGCAGAGGCTCAAGAGAGGTGATGCAGAGGCTCAAGAGAGGGATGCAGAGGCTCAAGAGAGTGATGCAGAGGCTCAAGAGAGGGATGCAGAGGCTCAAGAGATGGATGCAGAGGCTCAAGAGAGGGATGCAGAGGCTCAAGAGAGTGATGCAGAGGCTCAAGAGAGTGATGCAGAGGCTCAAGAGAGGGATGCAGAGGCTCAAGAGAGTGATGCAGAGGCTCAAGAGAGGGATGCAGAGGCTTAAGAGAGTGATGCATAGGCTCAGGAGAGGAATGCAGAGGCTCATGAGAGTGATGCAGGAGTTCAAGAGAGTGATGCAGAGGCTCAAGAGAGGGATGCAGAGGCTTAAGAAAGTGATGCAGAGGCTCAAGAGAGTGATGCAGAGGCTTAAGAGAGTGATGCAGAGGCTCAAGAGAGTGGGATGCAGAGGCTTAAGAGAGGGATGCAGAGGCTCAAGAGAGTGATGCAAAGGCTCAAGAGAGTGATGCAGAGGCTGAGGCTGAGAGAGAGAGGGATGCAGAGGCTCAAGAGAGGGATGCAGAAGAGAGGGATGCAGAGGCTCAAGAGAGGGATGCAGAGGCTCAAGAGAGTGATGCAGAGGCTCAAGAGAGGGATGCAGAGGCTCAAGAGAGGGATGCAGATGCAGAAGAGAGTGATGCAGAGGCTCAAGAGAGTGATGCAGAGGCTTAAGAGAGTGATGCAGAGGCTTAAGAGAGTGATGCAGAGGCTCAAGAGAGTGATGCAGAGGCTGAAGAGAGTGTTGCAGAGGCTTAAGAGAGGGATGCAGAGGCTCAAGAGAGTGATGCAGAGGCTCAAGAGAGTGATGCAGAGGCTCAAGAGAGTGATGCAGAGGCTCAAGAGAGTGATGCAGAGGCTCAAGAGAGTGATGCAGAGGCTCAAGAGAGTGATGCAGAGCTGAAGAGAGAGGCTCAAGAGAGGGATGCAGATGTTATGCAGGCCTCAAGAGAGGGATTCAGAGGCTTAAGAGAGTGATGCAGAGGCTGAAGAGAGTGTTGCAGAGGCTCAAGAGAGGGATGCAGAGGCTGAAGAGAGTGATGCAGAGGCTCAAGAGAGGGATGCAGAGGCTCAAGAGAGGGATGCAGAGGCTTAAGAGAGTGATGCAGAGGCTTAGGAGAGGGATGCAGAGGCTCAAGAGAGATGCAGAGGCTTAAGAGAGTGATGCAGAGGCTCAAGAGAGTGATGCAGAGGCTCAAGAGAGGGATGCAGAGGCTTAAGAGAGAGTGATGCAGAGGCTCAAGAGAGTGATGCAGAGGCTTAAGAGTGATGCAGAGGCTTAAGAGAGGATGCAGAGGCTCAAGAGAGTGATGCAGAGGCTCAAGAGAGGGATGCAGAGGCTCAAGAGAGTGATGCAGAGGCTCAAGAGAGGGATGCAGAGGCTCAAGAGAGTGATGCAGAGGCTCAAGAGAGGGATGCAGAGGCTCAAGAGAGTGATGCAGAGGCTTAAGAGAGTGATGCAGAGGCTCAAGAGAGGGATGCAGAGGCTCAAGAGAGGGATGCAGAGGCTCAAGAGAGTGATGCAGAGGCTCAAGAGAGTGATGCAGAGGCTTAAGAGAGTGATGCAGAGGCTTAAGAGAGTGATGCAGAGGCTGCAGAGGCTTAAGAGAGTGATGCAGAGGCTCAAGAGAGTGATGCAGAGGCTCAAGAGAGTGATGCAGAGGCTCAAGAGAGTGATGCAGAGGCTCAAGAGAGTGATGCAGAGGCTCAAGAGAGTGATGCAGAGGCTTAAGAGAGGGATGCAGAGGCTCAAGAGAGGGATGCAGAGGCTCAAGAGAGTGATGCAGAGGCTCAAGAGAGTGATGCAGAGGCTCAAGAGAGGGATGCAGAGGCTCTTAAGAGAGTGATGCAGAGGCTCAAGAGAGGGATGCAGAGGCTTAAGAGAGTGATGCAGAGGCTCAAGAGAGAGGATGCAGAGGAGTTCAAGAGAGTGATGCAGAGGCTCAAGAGAGGGATGCAGAGGCTTAAGAGAGTGATGCAGAGGCTCAAGAGAGGGATGCAGAGGCTTAAGAGAGTGATGCAGAGGCTCAAGAGAGTGATGCAGAGGCTCAAGAGAGTGATGCAGAGGCTCAAGAGAGTGATGCAGAGGCTCAAGAGAGTGATGCAGAGGCTCAAGAGAGTGATGCAGAGGCTTAAGAGAGTGATGCAGAGGCTCAAGAGAGTGATGCAGAGGCTTAAGAGAGTGATGCAGAGGCTCAAGAGAGTGATGCAGAGGCTCAAGAGAGTGATGCAGAGGCTGAAGAGAGTGCTCAGAGAGAGTGATGCAGAGGCTCAAGAGAGTGATGCAGAGGCTCAAGAGAGTGATGCAGAGGCTGAAGAGAGTGATGCAGAGGCTCAAGAGAGGGATGCAGAGGCTCAAGAGAGTGATGCAGAGGCTCAAGAGAGTGATGCAGAGGCTCAAGAGAGGATGCAGAGGCTGAAGAGAGTGATGCAGAGGCTCAAGAGAGGGATGCAGAGAGTTATGCAGAGGCCTCAAGAGAGGGATTCAGAGGCTTAAGAGAGTGATGCAGAGGCTGAAGAGAGTGATGCAGAGGCTCAAGAGAGGGATGCAGAGCTTCGAGAGAGTTATGCAGAGGCCTCAAGAGAGGGATTCAGAGGCTTAAGAGAGTGATGCAGAGGCTGCAAGAGAGTGATGCAGAGGCTCAAGAGAGGGATGCAGAGGCTGAAGAGAGTGATGCAGAGGCTCAAGAGAGGGATGCAGAGGCTCAAGAGAGTGATGCAGAGGCTTAAGAGAGTGATGCAGAGGCTTAAGAGAGGGATGCAGAGGCTCAAGAGAGTGATGCAGAGGCTTAAGAGAGTGATGCAGAGGCTCAAGAGAGTGATGCAGAGGCTCAAGAGAGGGATGCAGAGGCTCAAGAGAGTGATGCAGAGGCTCAAGAGAGTGATGCAGAGGCTCAAGAGAGTGATGCAGAGGCTTAAGAGAGTGATGCAGAGGCTCAAGAGAGGGATGCAGAGGCTCAAGAGAGGGATGCAGAGGCTCAAGAGAGGGATGCAGACAAGAGAGGGATGCAGAGGCTCAAGAGAGTGATGCAGAGGCTCAAGAGAGGGATGCAGAGGCTTAAGAGAGATGCAGAGGCAAGAGAGGGATGCAGAGGCTCAAGAGAAGGATGCAGAGGCTCAAGAGAGTGAAGAGAGGATGCAGAGGCTCAAGAGAGTGATGCAGAGGCTCAAGAGAGGGATGCAGAGGCTTAAGAGAGTGATGCAGAGGCTCAAGAGAGGGATGCAGAGGCTCAAGAGAGGGATGCAGAGGCTCAAGAGAGTGATGCAGAGGCTCAAGAGAGGGATGCAGAGGCTGAAGAGAGTGATGCAGAGGCTCAAGAGAGTGATGCAGAGGCTTAAGAGAGTGATGCAGAGGCTGAAGAGAGTGTTGCAGAGGCTTAAGAGAGGGATGCAGAGGCTCAAGAGAGTGATGCAGAGGCTCAAGAGAGTGATGCAGAGGCTAAAGAGAGTGATGCAGAGGCTTAAGAGAGGGATGCAGAGGCTCAAAAGAGGGATGCAGAGGCTTAAGAGAGTGATGCAGAGGCTCAAGAGAGGGATGCAGAGGCTCAAGAGAGGGATGCAGAGGCTCAAGAGAGTGATGCAGAGGCTCAAGAGAGGGATGCAGAGGCTTAAGAGAGTGATGCAGAGGCTCAAGAGAGGGATGCAGAGGCTTAAGAGAGTGATGCAGAGGCTCAAGAGAGTGATGCAGAGGCTTAAGAGAGGGATGCAGAGGCTCAAGAGAGTGATGCAGAGGCTCAAGAGAGTGATGCAGAGGCTCAAGAGAGGGATGCAGAGGCTAAGAGAGTGATGCAGAGGCTCAAGAGAGGGATGCAGAGGCTCAAGAGAGTGATGCAGAAGAGAGTGATGGAGAGACTGAAGAGATAGATGCAGAGGCTTAAGAGAGTGATGCAGAGGTTCAAGATAATGATGCAGAGGCTCAAGAGAATGATGCAAAGGCTTAAGAGAGGGATGCAGAGGCTCAAGAGAGTGATGCAGAGGCTCAAGAGAGTGATGCAGAGGCTCAAGAGAGTGATGCAGAGGCTCAAGAGAGTGATGCAGAGGCTCAAGAGAGTGATGCAGAGGCTTCAAGAGAGGGATGCAGAGGCTCAAGAGAGGGATGCAGAGGCTCAAGAGAGTGATGCAGAGGCTCAAGAGAGGGATGCAGAGGCTCAAGAGAGTGATGCAGAGGCTCAAGAGAGGGATGCAGAGGCTTAAGAGAGGGATGCAGAGGCTCAAGAGAGTGATGCAGAGGCTCAAGAGAGTGATGCAGAGGCTTAAGAGAGTGATGCAGAGGCTTAAGAGAGGGATGCAGAGGCTCAAGAGAGTGATGCAGAGGCTCAAGAGAGTGATGCAGAGGCTCAAGAGATGCAGAGGCTCAAGAGAGTGATGCAGAGGCTTAAGAGAGTGATGCAGAGGCTCAAGAGAGTGATGCAGAGGCTCAAGAGAGTGATGCAGAGGCTTAAGAGAGGGATGCAGAGGCTCAAGAGAGGGATGCAGAGGCTCAAGAGAGTGATGCAGAGGCTCAAGAGAGTGATGCAGAGGCTGAAGAGAGTGATGCAGAGGCTCAAGAGAGTGATGCAGAGGCTCAAGAGAGGTGATGCAGAGGCTCAAGAGAGTGATGCAGAGGCTCAAGAGAGTGATGCAGAGGCTTAAGAGACGGATGCAGAGGCTCAAGAGAGGGATGCAGAGGCTCAAGAGAGGGATGCAGAGGCTCTTGAGAGTGATGCAGAGGCTCAAGAGAGGGATGCAGAGGCTTAAGAGAGTGATGCAAAGGCTCAAGAGAGGGATGCAGAGGCTTAAAAGAGGGATGCAGAGACTCAAGAGAGGGATGTAGAGGCTCAAGAGAGTGATGCAGAGGCTCAAGAGAGTGATGCAGAGGCTTAAGAGAGGGATGCAGAGGCTTAAGAGAGGGATGTAGAGGCCCTAGAGAGGGATGCAGAGGCTCAAGAGAGTGATGCAGAGGCTCAAGAAAGGAATGCAGAGGCTTAAGAAAGTGATGCAGAGGCTCAAGAGAGGGATGCAGAGGCTTAAGAGAGTGATGCAGAGGCTGAAGAGAGTGATGCAGAGGCTTAAGAGAGGGATGCAGAGGCTCAAGAGAGTGATGCAGAGGCTCAAGAGAGTGATGCAGAGGCTGAAGAGAGTGATGCAGAGGCTCAAGAGAGGGATGCAGAGGCTCAAGAGAGTGATGCAGAGGCTCAAGAGAGTGATGCAGAGGCTCAAGAGAGGGATGCAGAGGCTGAAGAGAGTGATGCAGAGGCTTAGAGAAGGATGCAGAGGCTCAAGAGAGGGATGCAGAGGCTTAAGAGAGTGATGCAGAGGCTCAAGAGAGTGATGCAGAGGCTTAAGAGAGGGATGCAGAGGCTCAAGAGAGTGATGCAGAGGCTCAAGAGAGTGATGCAGAGGCTCAAGACAGAGGCTCAAGAGAGTGATGCAGAGGCTTAAGAGAGTGATGCAGAGGCTTAAGAGAGGGATGCAGAGGCTCAAGAGATGGATGCAGAGTCTCAAGAGAGGGATGCAGGGGCTCAAGAGAGGGATGCAGAGGCTCAAGAGAGGGATGCAGAGGCTCAAGAGAGGGATGCAGAGGCTCTTGAGAGTGACGCAGAGGCTCAAGAGAGGGATGCAGAGGCTTAAGAGAGTGATGCAAAGGCTCAGGAGAGGGATGCAGAGGCTCATGAGAGGGATGCAGGAGTTCAAGAGAGTGATGCAGAGGCTCAAGAAAGGGATGCAGAGGCTTAAGAAAGTGATGCAGAGGCTCAAAAATGGGATGCAGAGGCTTAAGAGAGTGATGCAGAGGCTGAAGAGAGTGTTGCAGAGGCTTAAGAGAGGGATGCAGAGGCTCAAGAGAGTGATGCAAAGGCTCAAGAGAGTGATGCAGAGGCTCAAGAGAGTGATGCAGAGGCTTAAGAGAGGGATGCAGAGGCTCAAGAGAGGGATGCAGAGGCTTAAGAGAGTGATGCAGAGGCTCAAGAGAGGGATGCAGAGGCTCAAGAGAGGGATGCAGAGGCATCAAGAGAGTGATGCAGAGGCTCAAGAGAGGGATGCAGAGGCTTAAGAAAGTGATGCAGAGGCTTAAGAAAGGGATGCAGAGGCTTAAGAGAGTGATGCAGAGGCTGAAAAGAGTGTTGCAGAGGCTTAAGAGAGAGGATGCAGAGGCTCAAGAGAGTGATGCAGAGGCTCAAGAGAGTGATGCAGAGGCTGAAGAGAGTGATGCAGAGGCTTAAGAGAGAGATGCAGAGGCTCAAGAGAGGGATGCAGAGGCTAAGAGAGTGATGCAAAGGCTCAAGAGAGGGATGCAGAGGCTCATGAGAGGGATGCAGGAGTTCATGAGAGTGATGCAGAGGCTCAAGAAAGGGATGCAGAGGCTTAAGAGAGTGATGCAGAGGCTCAAAAGAGGGATGCAGAGGCTTAAGAGAGTGATGCAGAGGCTGAAAAGAGTGTTGCAGAGGCTCAAGAGAAGGATGCAGAGGCTCAAGAGAGTGATGCAGAGGCTCAAGAGAGTGATGCAGAGGCTTGAAGAGAGTGTTGCAGAGGCTTAAGAGAGGGATGTAGAGGCTTAAGAGAGGGATGCAAGAGAGGGATGCAGAGGCTTAAGAGAGTGATGCAGAGGCTCAAGAGAGTGATGCAGAGGCTTAAGAGAGGGATGCAGAGGCTCAAGAGAGGGATGCAGAGGCTTCAAGAGAGTGATGCAGAGGCTCAAGAGAGTGATGCAGAGGCTGAAGAGAGAGATGCAGAGGCTTAAGAGAGTGATGCAGAGGTTCAAGAGAGTGATGCAGAGGCTCAAGAGAATGATGCAGAGGCTTAAGAGAGGGATGCAGAGGCTCATGAGAGATGATGCAGAGGCTCAAGAGGATGATGCAGAGGCTCAAGAGAGGGATGCAGAGGCTCAAGAGAGGGATGCAGAGGCTTATGAGAGTGATGCAGAGGCTCAAGAGAGTGATGCAGAGGCTCAAGAGAGTGATGCAGAGGCTCAAGAGAGTGATGCAGAGGCTCAAGAGAGGGATGCAGAGGCTTAAGAGAGTGATGCAAAGGCTCAGGAGAGGGATGCAGAGGCTCATGAGAGGGATGCAGGAGGCTCAAGAGAATGATGCAGAGGCTCAAGAGAGGGATGCAGAGGCTTAAGAAAGTGATGCAGAGGCTCAAGAAAAGGAATGCAGAGGCTTAAGAGAGTGATGCAGAGGCTTAAGAGAGTGTTGCAGAGGCTTAAGAGAGGGATGCAGAGGCTCAAGAGAGTGATGCAAAGGCTCAAGAGAGTGATGCAGAGGCTGAAGAGAGTGTTGCAGAGGCTTAAGAGAGGGATGCAGAGGCTCAAGAGAGTGATGCAAAGGCTGAAGAGAGTGATGCAGAGGCTTAACACTTTCGCGCTTTAGATTAGAGATAATTCGTCGCCGTTTTCTCTTATGATTCCGCATAAGAGCAGAGTTTTCTCGTCCATCGAAAAAATATTTCTATAAATTCCATTTTTTAACCGAAATGGATGGGGATACTTTTGTTTTGTAGGGAATTTATTTGCGAATGTTTTGGTACCAGAATGAATATTATATCACATAAACTTCTATGAGTAAAAAAAAAAAAATACACAAAGTATGTTTGGGGGTGTGGCGAGCGTGTGGCAGTGGGTTCCCTTTAGCCGTTGATATATCCAACACGTGGGAAATATTTGTATGTGTTATGTATATGTCTGTGTAGGGAATTTTACTGCGATCACTGTCATACAAATTATAAAATGTTTCAACAAGTATAAACATGACAAACATCAAACGAACGAAAACAATGCGTTCGTTTCTGCCGCGAACGCATACTGAGCGACGTGGTTCTATATTTGGCGCTTCTCTTACACATGCTTTGTACAAATGTTATACAGTTCATCTTATAGAAAATTTTATTGCGAACACATTGGTATAAAAAAGAAATACGTACATAGAAAAGTAGGGTCAGGAAACGTATAAATTTTCCAAGCATGATTTCCCCCGTGTTTTCGCCAGTGCGCTCGCGGCTAACTACTCTCCACTTCACACACTCTTGCGGGTGGGCAATTACCTATATTAAACATTCATATGCATATGTCCGTGTAGAGAATGTTATTGCGATTCCAATGATACCAAAATCAGCGATGTAGGACAACTGTAGGCTTCGCAACCATTAAGAGTGGAAACATTTTGTTGCTGTTTGGCGCTCTCGGCGAGTGATCTGCATAGTTTTTTATTTGGTGTTGATACTCCTTATGCTTGGGCGGCATTTTATAGGTATGCTCTTATAGACAATTTAATTGCGAACACAGTGACACCAAATTTAAATACGTGCACCTTCAATTATTGTCAGGACAGTCAAAAGAGTGTACACTTTTCGGTCTTACCGCGTAGGCGCGCGAAGTGCCGAAAGCATCTGGGGTATTGTTTTTTTTTGAGCGCCGAGAGCGCGAAAGTGTTAAGAGAGTGATGCAGAGGCTCAAGAGAGTAATGCAGAGGCTCAAGAGAATGATGTAGAAGCTCAAGAGTGTGATGCAGAGGCTCAGGAGAGAGATGCAGAGGCTTAATTGAGAGTGATGCAGAGGTTCAAGAGAGTGATGCAGAGGCACAAGCGAATGATGTAGAGGCTTAAGAGAGGGATGCAGAGGCTCACGAGTGGGATGTAGAGGCCCAAGAGAGTGATGCAGAGGCTCAAGAGAGTGGTGTAGAGGCTGAAGAGAGAGATGCAGAGGCTTAGGAGAGTGATGCAGAGGTTCAAGAGAGTGATGCAGAGGCACAAGAGAATGATGTAAATGCTTAAAAGAGGGATGCAGAGGCTCAACAGAATGATGCAGGGGCTCAAGAGAATGATGGAGAGGCGTAAGAGAGGGATGCAGAGGATCAGGAGTGTGATGCAGAGGCTTATGAGAGAATGCAGAGGCTGAAGAGAATGATGCAGAGGCTTAAGAGAGGGATGCAGAGGCTTAAGAGAGTGATGCAGAGGCTCAAGAGAGTGATGCAGAGGCTCAAGAGAGTGATAGAGAGGCTCAAGAGAGTGATGCAGAGGCTCAGGAGAGTGATGCAGACGATCAAGAGAGGGATGCAGAGGCTCAAGAGAATGATGCAGAAGCTCAAGAGAGTGATGCAGATGATCAAGAAAGTGATGCAGAGGCTAAAGAGAGTGATGCAGAGGCTCAAGAGAGGGATGCAGAGGCTCAAGAGAGTGATGCAGAGGCTGAAGAGAGTGTTGCAGAGGCTTAAGAGAGGGAGGCAGAGGCTCAAGAGAGTGATGCCAAGGCTCAAGAGAGTGCTGCAAAGGCTCAGGAGAGGGATGCTGAGGCTCAAGAGAGGGATGCAGAGGCTCAAGAGAGTAATAGAGAGGCTCACGAGAGTGCTGCAGAGGCTCATGAGAGTGATGCAGAGGATCAAGAGAGGGACGCAGACGCTTAAGAGAGTGATGCAGAGGCTGAATAGAGTGATGCAGAGGCTCTAGAGAGTGATGCAAAGGCTTAAGAAAGTGATGCAGAGGCTTAAGTGAGGGATGCAGAGGCTTACGAGAGGGATGCAGAGGCTCAAGAGAGTGATTCAGATGTTTACGAGAGTGATGCAGAGAAATCAAGAGAGTGATGCAGAAGCTCGAGACAGTTATGCAGAGGCAGCAAGAGAGGGATTCAGAGGCTTAAGAGTTTTAAGCAAGTTTTCTTGCATTTTGTTTCGTACGAAAAATCATCGAATTTAGCAATATTTTGACGTTTATCATCCCCTTTTCCTTTATGTGATTTAAACAAAATATCATCGAATTAGGCAATATTTTGCCGTTTTTCCACGTTTTTGTGAATTTTCAGTTTATTGGTATTAATTCATTATATATACGATAAAAATGATGCAAACACATAATTGATTAGATAATAACCTTAAATACTTCATTTTCAATCAACTATTTGTTTCTCGTTAAAAACTGAGTAAGATGTTGAAAAGGGGAGAAGTTCTGTTTTTATTGCATATATCGACGTTTCAGCCGGATTAGAGCGGTTTTACTTTACATCTTCCATCGGTAATATAAACGGAAAATCAGGAACATTTTAGTTAATTCTAATGAAAACACATTGATTTTTATCATTTGTATTGGAAACAACATTGTCATATGTCTTTTCTTGGATCTAAATAATACGAATCCTCGCTCTATGATTTGAAGTTAAAATCCTCATATATGGTTAAGCAAGTTTTCTTGCATTTTGTTTCGTACGAAAAATCATCGAATTTAGCAATATTTTGACGTTTATCATCCCCTTTTCCTTTATGTGATTTAAACAAAATATCATCGAATTAGGCAATATTTTGCCGTTTTTCCACGTTTTTGTGAATTTTCAGTTTATTGGTATTAATTCATTATATATACGATAGAAATGATGCAAACATATATTTGATTAGATAATAACCTTAAATACTTCATTTTCAATCAACTATTTGTTTCTCGTAAAATACTGAGTAAGATATTGAAAAGGGAAGAAGTTCTGTTTTTATTGCATATATCGACGTTTCAGCCGGAATAGAGCGGTTTTCGTGTACATCTTCCAACGGTAATATAAACGGAACATTTTAATTTCTAATGAAAGCACATTGATTTTTGTCGTTTGTATTGGAAAACATTGTCATATGTCTTTTCTTGGAAACCTAGCTCTATGATTTAGTTAAAATCCTCTAATGAAAACACATTGATTTTTATCATTTGTATTGGAAACAACATTGTCATATGTCTTTTCTTGGATCTAAATAATACGAAACCTCGCTCTATGATTTGAAGTTAAAATCCTCATATATGGTTAAATAGTGACTTTTTTCACGTTTTTCATGTAGTTTGATATTACGTAAATATATTCATTTTTACCAATATTTCGATACTATTTCATGTAGTATCACGATATGAAATTTGGCCTTCAAATCTCAGAATTTCGCATAATATTGCATTTTAAGCAAGTTTTCTTGCATTTTGTTTCGTACGAAAAATCATCGAATTTAGCAATATTTTGACGTTTATCATCCCCTTTTCCTTTATTTGATTTAAACAAAATATCATCGAATTAGGCAATATTTTGCCGTTTTTCCACGTTTTTGTGAATTTTCAGTCTATGGGTATTAATTCATTATATATACGATAAAAATGATGCAAACACATAATTGATTAGATAATAACCTTAAATACTTCATTTTCAATCAACTATTTGTTTCTCGTTAAAATACTGAGTAAGATATTGAAAAGGGGAGAAGTTCTGTTTTTATTGCATATATCGACGTTTCAGCCGGAATAGAGCGGTTTTCGTGTACATCTTCCATCGGTAATATAAACGGAAAATCAGGAACATTTTAGTTAATTCTAATGAAAACACATTGATTTTTATCATTTGTATTGGAAACAACATTGTCATATGTCTTTTCTTGGATCAAAATAATACGAAACCTCGCTCTATGATTTGAAGTTAAAATCCTCAAATATGGTTAAATAGTGACTTTTTTCACGTTTTTCATGTAGTTTGATATTACGTAAATATATTCATTTTTACCAATATTTCGATACTATTTCATGTAGTATCACGATATGTGATTTGGCCTTCAAATCTCAGAATTTCGCATAATATTGCATTTTAAGCAAGTTTTCTTGCATTTTGTTTCGTACGAAAAATCATCGAATTTAGCAATATTTTGACGTTTATCATCCCCTTTTCCTTTATGTGATTTAAACAAAATATCATCGAATTAGGCAATATTTTGCCGTTTTTCCACGTTTTTGTGAATTTTCAGTTTATTGGTATTAATTCATTATATATACGATAAAAATGATGCAAACACATAATTGATTAGATAATAACCTTAAATACTTCATTTTCAATCAACTATTTGTTTCTCGTTAAAATACTGAGTAAGATATTGAAAAGGGGAGAAGTTCTGTTTTTATTGCATATATCGACGTTTCAGCCGGATTAGAGCGGTTTTACGTGTACATCTTCCATCGGTAATATAAACGGAAAATCAGGAACATTTTAGTTAATTCTAATGAAAACACATTGATTTTTATCATTTGTATTGGAAACAACATTGTCATATGTCTTTTCTTGGATCTAAATAATACGAAACCTCGCTCTATGATTTGAAGTTAAAATCCTCAAATATGGTAAAATAGTGACTTTTTTCACGTTTTTCATGTAGTGTGATATTACGTAAATATATTCATTTTTACCAATATTTCGATACTACTTCATGTTTTCTCACGATATGTGATTTGGCCTTCAAATCTCAGAATTTCGCAAATGTTGCATTTTAAGCAAGTTTTCTTGCATTTTGTTTCGTACGAAAAATCATCGAATTTAGCAATATTTTGACGTTTATCATCCCCTTTTCCTTTATGTGATTTAAACAAAATATCATCGAATTAGGCAATATTTTGCCGTTTTTCCACGTTTTTGTGAATTTTCAGTTTATTGTTATTAATTCATTAAATATACGATAAAAATGATGCAAACACATAATTGATTAGAAATTAACCTTAAATACTTCATTTTCAATCAACTATTTGTTTCTCGTTAAAATACTGAGTAAGATGTTGAAAAGGGGAGAAGTTCTGTTTTTATTGCATATATCGACGTTTCAGCCGGATTAGAGCGGTTTTACGTGTACATCTTCCATCGGTAATATAAACGGAAAATCAGGAACATTTTAGTTAATTCTAATGAAAACACATTGATTTTTATCATTTGTATTGGAAACAACATTGTCATATGTCTTTTCTTGGATCTAAATAATACGAATCCTCGCTCTATGATTTGAAGTTAAAATCCTCATATATGGTAAAATAGTGACTTTTTTCACGTTTTTCATGTAGTGTGATTTTACGTAAATATATTCGTTTTTACCAATATGTCGATACTATTTCATGTTTTATCACGATATGTGATTTGGCCTTCAAATCTCAGAATTTCGCAAATGTTGCATTTTAAGCAAGTTTCTTGCATTTTGTTTCGTACGAAAAATCATCGAATTTAGCAATATTTTGACGTTAATCATCCCCTTTTCCTCTATGTGATTTAAACAAAATATCATCGAATTAGGCAATATTTTGCCGTTTTTCCACGCTTTTGTGAATTTTCAGTTTATTGTTATTAATTCATTAAATATACGAAAAAAATGATGCAAACACATAATTGATTAGAAATAACCTTAAATACTTCATTTTCAATCAACTATTTGTTTCTCGTTAAAATACTGAGTAAGATGTTGAAAAGGGGAGAAGTTCTGTTTTTATTGCATATATCGAGGTTTCAGCCGGATTAGAGCGGTTTTACGTGTACATCTTCCATCGGTAATATAAACGGAAAATCAGGAACATTTTAGTTAATTCTAATGAAAACACATTGATTTTTATCATTTGTATTGGAAAAAACATTGTCATATGTCTTTTGTTGGATCTAAATAATACGAAACCTCGCTCTATGATTTGAAGTTAAAATCCTCAAATATGGTAAAATAGTGACTTTTTTCACGTTTTTCATGTAGTTTAATATTACGTAAATATATTCATTTTTACCAATATTTCGATACTATTTCATGTATTATCACGATATGTGATTTGGCCTTCAAATCTCAGAATTTCGCATAATATTGCATTTTAAGCAAGTTTTCTTGCATTTTGTTTCGTACGAAAAATCATCGAATTTAGCAATATTTTGACGTTTATCATCCCCTTTTCCTTTACGTGATTTAAACAAAATATCATCGAATTAGGCAATATTTTGCCGTTTTTCCACGTTTTTGTGAATTTTCAGTTTATTGGTATTAATTCATTATATATACGATAAAAATGATGCAAACACATAATTGATTAGAAATTAACCTTAAATACTTCATTTTCAATCAAATATTTGTTTCTCGTTAAAATACTGAGTAAGATGTTGAAAAGGGGAGAAGTTCTGTTTTTATTGCATATATCGAGGTTTCAGCCGGATTAGAGCGGTTTTACGTGTACATCTTCCATCGGTAATATAAACGGAAAATCAGGAACATTTTAGTTAATTCTAATGAAAACACATTGATTTTTATCATTTGTATTGGAAACAACATTGTCATATGTCTTTTCTTGGATCTAAATAATACGAATCCTCGCTCTATGATTTGAAGTTAAAATCCTCATATATGGTATAATAGTGACTTTTTTCACGTTTTTCATGTAGTGTGATTTTACGTAAATATATTCGTTTTTACCAATATTTCGATACTACTTCATGTTTTGTCACGATATGTGATTTGGCCTTCAAATCTCAGAATTTCGCAAATGTTGCATTATTAAGCAAGTTTCTTGCATTTTGTTTCGTACTAAAAATCATCGAATTTAGCAATATTTTGACGTTTATCATCCCCTTTTCCTCTACGTGATTTAAACAAAATATCATCGAATTAGGCAATATTTTGCCGTTTTTCCACGTTTTTGTGAATTTTCAGTTTATGGGTATTAATTCATTATATATACGATAAAAATGATGCAAACCACATAATTGATTAGATAATAACCTTAAATACTTCATTTTCAATCAACTATTTGTTTCTCGTTAAAATACTGAGTAAGATATTGAAAAGGGGGGAGAAGTTCTGTTTTTATTGCATATATCGACGTTTCAGCCGGAATAGAGTGGTTTTCGTGTACATCTTCCATCGGTAATATAAACGGAAAATCAGGAACATTTTAGTTAATTCTAATGAAAACACATTGATTTTTATCATTTGTATTGGAAACAACATTGTCGTATGTCTTTTCTTGGATTTAAATAATACGAAACCTCGCTCTATGATTTGAAGTTAAAATCCTCATATATGGTTAAATAGTGACTTTTTCACGTTAATCATGTAGTTTGATATTACGCAAATATATTCATTTTTACCAATATTTCGATACTATTTCATGTATTATCACGATATGTGATTTTGCCTTCAAATCTCAGAATTTCGCATAATATTGCATTTTAAGCAGATTTTCTTGCATTTTGTTTCGTACGAAAAATCATCGAATTTAGCAATATTTTGACGTTTATCATCCCCTTTTCCTTTACGTGATTTAAACAAAATATCATCGAATTAGGCAATATTTTGCCGTTTTTCCACGTTTTTGTGAATTTTCAGTTTATTGGTATTAATTCATTATATATACGATAAAAATGATGCAAACACATAATTGATTAGAAATTAACCTTAAATACTTCATTTTCAATCAACTATTTGTTTCTCGTTAAAATACTGAGTAAGAGATTGAAAAGGGGAGAAGTTCTGTTTTTATTGCATATATCGACGTTTCAGCCGGAATAGAGCGGTTTTCGTGTACATCTTCCATCGGTAATATAAACGGAAAATCAGGAACATTTTAGTTAATTCTAATGAACACACATTGATTTTTATCATTTGTATTGGAAACAACATTGTCATATGTCTTTTCTTGGATCTAAATAATACGAAACCTCGCTCTATGATTTGAAGCTAAAATCCTCATATATGGTAAAATAGTGACTTTTTTCACGTTTTCCATGTAGTGTGATTTTACGTAAATATATTCGTTTTTACCAATATTTCGATACTACTTCATGTTTTGTCACGATATGTAATTTGGCCTTCAAATCTCAGAATTTCGCAAATGTTGCATTTTAAGCAAGTTTCTTGCATTTTGTTTCATACTAATTTCTAATCATCGAATTTAGCAATATTTTGACGGTTATCATCCCCTTTTCCTCTACGTGATTTAAACAAAATATCATCGAATTAGGCAATATTTTGCCGTTTTTCCACGTTTTTGTGAATTTTCAGTTTATTGGTATTAATTCATCATATATACGATAAAAATGATGCAAACACATAATTGATTAGATAATAACCTTAAATACTTCATTTTCAATCAACTATTTGTTTCTCGTTAAAATACTGAGAAAGATATTGAAAAGGGGAGAAGTTCTGTTTTTATTGCATATATCGACGTTTCAGCAGGAATAGAGTGGTTTTCGTGTACATCTTCCATCGGTAATATAAACGGAAAATCAGGAACATTTTAGTTAATTCTAATGAAAACACATTGATTTTTATCATTTGTATTGGAAACAACATTGTCATATGTCTTTTCATGGATCTAAATAATACGAATCCTCGCTCTATGATTTGAAGTTAAAATCTTCATATATGGTAGAATAGTGACTTTTTTCATTTTTTTCATGTAGTGTGATTTTACGTAAATATATTCGTTTTTACCAATATTTCGATACTACTTCATGTTTTCTCACGATATGTGATTTGGCCTTCAAATCTCAGAATTTCGCAAATGTTGCATTTTTAAGCAAGTTTCTTGCATTTTGTTTCGTACGAAAAATCATCGAATTTAGCAATATTTTGACGTTAATCATCCCCTTTTCCTCTATGTGATATAAACAAAATATCATCGAATTAGGTAATATTTTGCTATTTTTCCACGTTTTTGTGAATTTTCAGTTTATTGTTATTAATTCATTAAATATACGATAAAAATGATGCAAACACATAATTGATTAGAAATTAACCTTAAATACTTCATTTTCAATCAACTATTTGTTTCCCGTTAAAATACTGAGTAAGATGTTGAAAAGGGGAGAAGTTCTGTTTTTATTGCATATATCGACGTTTCAGCCGGATTAGAGCGGTTTTACGTGTACATCTTCAATCGGTAATATAAACGGAAAATCAGGAACATTTTAGTTAATTCTAATGAAAACACATTGATTTTTATCATTTGTATTGGAAACAACATTGTCATATATCGTTTCTTGGATCTAAATAATACGAAAACTCGCTCTATGATTTGAAGTTAAAATCTTCAAATATGGTAAAATAGTGACTTTTTTCACGTTTTTCATGTAGTTTGATATTACGTAAATATACATTTTTACCAATATTTCGATACTATTTCATGTATTATCACGATATGTGATTTTGCCTTCAAATCTCAGAATTTCGCATAATATTGCATTTTAAGCAATTTTTCTTGCATTTTATTTCGTACGAAAAATCATCGAATTTAGCAATATTTTGACGTTTATCATCCCCTTTTCCTTTACGTGATTTAAACAAAATATCATCGAATTAGGCAATATTTTGCCGTTTTTCCACGTTTTTGTGAATTTTCAGTTTATTGGTATTAATTCATTATATATACGATAAAAATGATGCAAACACATAATTGATTAGATAATAACCTTAAATACTTCATTTTCAATCAACTATTTGTTTCTCGTTAAAATACTGAGTAAGATATTGAAAAGGGGAGAAGTTCTGTTTTTATTGCATATATCGACGTTTCAGCCGGAATAGAGTGGTTTTCGTGTACATCTTCCATCGGTAATATAAACGGAAAATCAGGAACATTTTAGTTAATTCTAATGAAAACACATTGATTTTTATCATTTGTATTGGAAACAACATTGTCATATGTCTTTTCTTGGATCTAAATAATAGGAATCCTCGCTCTATGATTTGAAGTTAAAATCCTCATATATGGTAAAATAGTGACTTTTTTCACGTTTTTCATGTAGTGTGATTTTACGTAAATATATTCGTTTTTACCAATATTTCGATACTACTTCATGTTTTGTCACGATATGTAATTTGGCCTTCAAATCTCAGAATTTCGCAAATGTTGCATTTTTAAGCAAGTTTCTTGCATTTTGTTTCGTACGAAAAATCATCGAATTTAGCAATATTTTGACGTTTATCATCCCCTTTTCCTCTATGTGATTTAAACAAAATATCATCGAATTAGGCAATATTTTGCCGTTTTTCCACGTTTTTGTGAATTTTCAGTTTATTGGTATTAATTCATTATATATACGATAAAAATGATGCAAACACATAATTGATTAGAAATAACCTTAAATACTTCATTTTCAATCAACTATTTGTTTCTCGTTAAAATACTGAGTAAGATATTGAAAAGGGGAGAAGTTCTGTTTTTATTGCATATATCGACGTTTCAGCCGGATTAGAGCGGTTTTACGTGTACATCTTCCATCGGTAATATAAACGGAAAATCAGGAACATTTTAGTTAATTCTAATGAAAACACATTGATTTTTATCATTTGTATTGGAAACAACATTGTCATATGTCTTTTCTTGGATCTAAATAATACGAATCCTCGCTCTATGATTTGAAGTTAAAATCCTCATATATGGTAAAATAGTGACTTTTTTCACGTTTTTCATGTAGTGTGATTTTACGTAAATATATTCATTTTTACCAATATTTCGATACTATTTCATGTATTATCACGATATGTGATTTGGCCTTCAAATCTCAGAATTTCGCATAATGTTGCATTTTAAGCAAGTTTCTTGCATTTTGTTTCGTACGAAAAATCATCGAATTTAGCAATATTTTGACGTTTATCATCCCCTTTTCCTTTACGTGATTTAAACAAAATATCATCGAATTAGGCAATATTTTGCCGATTTTCCACGTTTTTGTGAATTTTCAGTTTATTGGTATTAATTCATTATATATACGATAAAAATGATGCAAACACATAATTGATTAGAAATTAACCTTAAATACTTCATTTTCAATCAACTATTTGTTTCTCGTTAAAATACTGAGTAAGATATTGAAAAGGGGAGAAGTTCTGTTTTTATTGCATATATCGACGTTTCAGCCGGATTAGAGCGGTTTTACGTGTACATCTTCCATCGGTAATGTAAACGGAAAATCAGGAACATTTTAGTTAATTCTAATGAAAACACATTGATTTTTATCATTTTTATTGGAAACAACATTGTCATATGTCTTTTCTTGGATCTAAATAATACAAATCCTCGCTCTATGATTTGAAGTTAAAATCCTCATATATGGTATAATAGTGACTTTTTTCACGTTTTTCATGTAGTGTGATTTACGTAAATATATTCGTTTTTACCAATATTTCGATACTACTTCATGTTTTGTCACGATATGTAATTTGGCCTTCAAATCTCAGAATTTCGCAAATGTTGCATTTTTAAGCAAGTTTCTTGCATTTTGTTTCGTACGAAAAATCATCGAATTTAGCAATATTTTGACGTTTATCATCCCCTTTTCCTCTACGTGATTTAAACAAAATATCATCGAATTAGGCAATATTTTGCCGTTTTTCCACGTTTTTGTGAATTTTCAGTTTATTGGTATTAATTCATTATATATACGATAAAAATGATGCAAACACATATTTGATTAGATAATAACCTTAAAAACTTCATTTTCAATCAACTATTTGTTTCTCGTTAAAATACTGAGTAAGATATTGAAAAGGGGAGAAGTTCTGTTTTTATTGCATATATCGACGTTTCAGCCGGAATAGAGCGGTTTTCGTGTACATCTTCCATCGGTAATATAAACGGAAAATCAGGAACATTTTAGTTAATTCTAATGAAAACACATTGATTTTTATCATTTGTATTGGAAACAACATTGTCATATGTCTTTTCTTGGATCTAAATAATACGAATCCTCGCTCTATGATTTGAAGTTAAAATCCTCATATATGGTAAAATAGTGACTTTTTTCACGTTTTTCATGTAGTGTGATTTTACGTAAATATATTCGTTTTTACCAATATTTCGATACTACTTCATGTTTTATCACGATATGTGATTTGGCCTTCAAATCTCAGAATTTCGCAAATGTTGCATTTTTAAGCAAGTTTTCTTGCATTTTGTTTTGTACTAAAAATCATCGAATTCAGCAATATTTTGACCTTTATCATCCCCTTTTCCTTTTTGTGATTTAAACAAAATATCATCGAATTAGGCAATATTTTGCCGTTTTTCCACGTTTTTTGAATTTTCAGTTTATTGTTAATTAAAATATACGAAAAAAATGATGCAAACACATAATTGATTAGAAAATAACCTTAAATACTTCATTTTCAATCAACTATTTGTTTCTCGTTAAAATACTGAGTAAGATATTGGAAAGGGGAGAAGTTCTGTTTTTATTGCATATATCGACGTTTCAGCCGGATTAGAACGGTTTTACGTGTACATCTTCCATCGGTAATATAAACCGAAAATCAGGAACATTTTAGTTAATTCTAATGAAAACACATTGATTTTTATCATTTGTATTGGAAACAACATTGTCATATGTCTTTTCTTGGATCTAAATAATACGAAACCTCGCTCTATGATTTGAAGTTAAAATCCTCAAATATGGTAATATAGTGACTTTTTTCACGTTTTTCATGTAGTTTGATATTACGTAAATATATTCATTTTTACCAATATTTCGATACTATTTCATGTATTATCACGATATGTGATTTTGCCTTCAAATCTCAGAATTTCGCATAATATTGCATTTTAAGCAAGTTTTCTTGCATTTTGTTTCGTACGAAAAATCATCGAATTTAGCAATATTTTGACGTTTATCATCCCCTTTTCCTTTACGTGATTTAAACAAAATATCATCGAATTAGGCAATATTTTGCCGTTTTTCCACGTTTTTGTGAATTTTCAGGATATTGGTATTAATTCATTATATATACGATAAAAATGATGCAAACACATAATTGATTAGAAATTAACCTTAAATACTTCATTTTCAATCAACTATTTGTTTCTCGTTAAAATACTGAGTAAGATGTTGAAAAGGGGAGAAGTTCTGTTTTTATTGCATATATCGACGTTTCAGCCGGAATAGAGTGGTTTTCGTGTACATCTTCCATCGGTAATATAAACGGAAAATCAGGAACATTTTAGTTAATTCTAATGAAAACACATTGATTTTTATCATTTGTATTGGAAACAACATTGTCATATGTCTTTTCTTGGATCTAAATAATAGGAATCCTCGCTCTATGATTTGAAGTTAAAATCCTCATATATGGTAAAATAGTGACTTTTTTCACGTTTTTCATGTAGTGTGATTTTACGTAAATATATTCATTTTTACCAATATTTCGATACTATTTCATGTATTATCACGATATGTGATTTGGCCTTCAAATCTCAGAATTTCGCATAATATTGCATTTTAAGCAAGTTTCTTGCATTTTGTTTCGTACGAAAAATCATCGAATTTAGCAATATTTTGACGTTTATCATCCCCTTTTC
Organism: Procambarus clarkii; assembly: GCF_020424385.1. NCBI lineage: Eukaryota > Metazoa > Arthropoda > Malacostraca > Decapoda > Cambaridae > Procambarus > Procambarus clarkii. Next base: position 58,844 of record NW_025559707.1, read on the forward strand.
CTTTACGTGATTTAAACAAAATATCGAATTAGGCAATATTTTGCCGTTTTTCCACGTTTTTGTGAATTTTCAGTTTATTGGTATTAATTCATTATATATACGATAAAAATGATGCAAACACATAATTGATTAGAAATTAACATTAAATACTTCATTTTCAATCAACTATTTTTTTCTCGTTAAAATACTGAGTAAGATATTGAAAAGGGGAGAAGTTCTGTTTTTATTGCATATATCGAGGTTTCAGCCGGATTAGAGCGGTTTTACGTGTACATCTTCCATCGGTAATATAAACGGAAAATCAGGAACATTTTAGTTAATTCTAATGAAAACACATTGATTTTTATCATTTGTATTGGAAACAACATTGTCATATGTCTTTTCTTGGATCTAAATAATACGAATCCTCGCTCTATGATTTGAAGTTAAAATCCTCATATATGGTAAAATAGTGACTTTTTTCACGTTTTTCATGTAGTGTGATTTTACGTAAATATATTCGTTTTTACCAATATTTCGATACTATTTCATGTTTTATCACGATATGTGATTTGGCCTTCAAATCTCAGAATTTCGCAAATGTTGCATTTTAAGCAAGTTTCTTGCATTTTGTTTCGTACGAAAAATCATCGAATTTAGCAATATTTTGACGTTTATCATCCCCTTTTCCTCTACGTGATTTAAACAAAATATCATCGAATTAGGCAATATTTTGCCGTTTTTCCACGTTTTTGTGAATTTTCAGTTTATTGGTATTAATTCATTATATATACGATAAAAATGATGCAAACACATAATTGATTAGAAATAACCTTAAATACTTCATTTTCAATCAACTATTTGTTTCTCGTTAAAATACTGAGTAAGATGTTGAAAAGGGGAGAAGTTCTGTTTTTATTGCATATATCGAGGTTTCAGCCGGATTAGAGCGGTTTTACGTGTACATCTTCCATCGGTAATATAAACGGAAAATCAGGAACATTTTAGTTAATTCTAATGAAAACACATTGATTTTTATCA
>NW_025559708.1:0-42946 GCF_020424385.1 Procambarus clarkii
GCCCAGTTTCTGGAGGACATCAAGTGTGAGATGCAAGAAATGATGCAGGAAATGAAGAACGAAATAAGCATCCTGAAAAGAGAGCTGACAGCAGCAAAGGAGGAGATTAGAGCCCTCAAAGAGAATGGTATTGAGGCTGAGACTCAGAAAATCATCCAGGGAGAGGGTGGTAATAGTTTTTTGGATGAAAATGCCACAATAAAAGCAACATTTGCAGAAATACTAAAAAAAATAACTCTGAAGTAATGACTGCAGTGATGGAGGTGGCCATGAAAGCAGCCACCTCACAGGAGGTGGCACGCTCCACTACCCAACTGCTGGAAAGGAACAGATCAGAGGTTGCTGTGGTTAAAGAGCAGGAAGGCTCTAATAGGACAGAGTGGAATGACAAGGACAAAGAAGAAGTGAATGAAGTACTAAAGTCACTAGACATGGAAGGGGCTGAGCATAGCATTGAGAAAGTTTTCAGGCTAGGTTGGTACAACAAAGACCGAGACCGAGTGATAAAGATAGTGTTTGCAAACGAGAGCACAAAGGAGAAGATTCTATCAAGGAAGAGCTCCCTGAAAAACGTGGGAAAATTAAAAAATGTATTCCTCCAGAGAGAGACATGACAAGGGAGGAAAGAGCCGTGGCGGCAGAAGCAAGGAAGATGCACAGGGCGAGACGGGAAAACCAAGAAGTCACAGCTCCCAACACAACACCTCCAGAGGCGAGGGGGCAACCCACAACCAGCTACCCAGTAACACCAGAGGGGAGAACAACCCAGCCACCCTCCTCTGCATAGAAAACCCCCTTACCCCAAACCCTCCCTACCCCCACTCAAATGTTCAGCCAAATCTCCCTCCCTCCACACCCAATCCCCACCCTTCTACCCCTCCCCTCCTCCTGCCGAGTCCTCCCTCCCCCCCCCCCCTTTCCTTCCTGTCCTCCCTCCCCTTTCATCCCATACCCTCCCTGTCCCTCCCCCTTCACTGGATCCCCCGCCCCTCATCCCAGTATCGTCTGAGACCCTGTTATCCACCTCACAGGTTCTCACACCCATGGAACAGCTTCCCCCACCAGCAGAACACTCACCAAGGAGGCGATTTGAGAAGGGACAGAAGAAAGTGAGCCTCATAGCACTGTACACTAACATAGATGGAATTACAAATAAAGTAAATGAGCTTGGAGAACGGGTACTAGAGGAAAACTCAGATATAATAGGCCCTCACAGAAACAAAGCTAACGAAAACGATAACAAACGCAGTGTTCCCACAGGACTATTATGTTATGAGGAAAGAGAGGGAAGGAAGAGGTGGGGGTGGTGTAGCTCTGCTGGTAAGAAAAGGCTGGGATTTTGAGGAGATGGTTATTCAGGGTTGTGAAGGTTTCAGTGACTACATAGCAGATACCATAACAAATGGAGGGAAACAAATTATAGTCGTAGTCATATATAATCCACCACCAAATGGCAGAAGACCTAGATAGGAATATGATAGAAACAACATGGCCACCATTAACATAATAGATAGAGAAGCTTCTGTTGCTAGCAGGAATGGATCTGAACTACTAATTATGGGAGACTTCAACCATGGGAAGATAGATTCTGAGAACAGAGACCCGCATGGAGGACCAGAAACATGGAGAGCTAAGCTGCTGGATGTGGCAACAAGAAACTTTCTAAGCCGGCACATCAAAGAACCAAAAAGAATGAGAGGAGAAAATGAACCAGCAATGCTTGATTCGATATTTACCCTAAATGAGTGGGATATAAGGGAAGTTAAGATGAAAGCGCCCTTGGGAATGAGTGACTACAGTGTATTGAACTTTGAGTACCTGGTAGAACTAGGAATTATCTCCCCAAAAAAAGAACTAGGAATCAAAAGGCTGGCATACCGAAAGGGGAATTATGAACAAATGAGAAGTTTCCTGAGTGAAATACCTTGGGACACAGACCTCAGAAATAAGTCTGTACAGGGTATGATGGACTATGTTACCCAAAAGTGTCAGGAGGCAGTAAACAGGTTCATCCCGGCCCAAAGGGGAAAAATCCGAGAAGCAACAGAAGAATCCATGGTATAATAGGGCATGTATGGAAGCGAAGAAACTGAACAAAAGGGCATGGAGGAACTTCCGGAATAACAGAACACCAGAAAGCAGAGAGAGATACCAGAGAACCAGGAATGAGTACGTCAGGGTGAGAAGAGAAGCAGAGAAAAGTTTTGAAAATGATATAGCAAACAAAGCCAAGACCGAACCAAAGCTACTCCACAGTCACATCAGAAGGAAAACCACAGTGAAAGAACAGGTATTGAAACTTAAAACAGGCGAGGACAGGTATACAGAGAATGACAGAGAGGTGTGTGAAGAGCTCAACAAGAGGTTCCAGGAGGTCTTCACAATAGAAGAAGGTGAGGTCACTGTGCTAGGAGAAAGGGAGGTAAACCAGGCGGCCTTGGAAGAGTTCGAAATTACGAGAGAGGAGGTCAAGAGACACCTGCTGGATCTGGATGTTAGAAAGGATATTGGTCCAGATGGGATCTCACCATGAATACTGAAAGAGTGTGCAGAGGCACTTTGCTTGCCACTCTCCATAGTGTATAGTAGGTCACTGGAGACGGGAGACCTACCAGAAATATGGAAGACGGCGAATGTGGTCCCAATATACAAAAAGGGCGACAGGCAAGAGGCACTGAACTACAGGCCAGTGTCCTTGACTTGTATACCATGCAAGGTGATGGAGAAGATCGTGAGAAAAAACCTGGTAACACATTTGGAGAGAAGGGACTTCGTGGCAAATCGCTAACATGGGTTCAGGGAGGGTAAATCTTGCCTTACAGGCTTGACAGAATTCTACGATCAGGTGACAAAGATTAAGCAAGAAAGAGAGGGCTGGGCGGACTGCATTTTCTTGGATTGTAGGAAAGCCTTTGACACAGTACCGCATAAGAGGTTGGTACATAAGCTGGAGAGACAGGCAGGTGTAGCTGGTAAGGTGCTCCAGTGGATAAGGGAGTACCTAAGCAATAGGAAGCAGAGAGTTACGGTGAGGGGTGAGACCTCCGATTGGCGTGAAGTCACCAGTGGAGTCCCACAGGGCTCTGTACTCGGTCCTATCTTGTTTCTGATATATGTAAATGATCTCCCGGAGGGTATCGATTCATTTCTCTCAATGTTTGCGGACTATGCTAATATTATGAGAAGGATTAAAACAGAAGAGGACTGTTTGAGGCTTCAAGATGACCTAGACAAACTGAAGGAATGGTTGAACAAACGGTTGTTAGAGTTTAACCCAACCAAATGTAATGTAATGAAGATAGGTGTAGGGAGCAGGAGGCCAGATACAAGGTATCATCTGGGAGAGGGAATTCTTCAGGAGCCAGAGAAAGAAAAAGACTTGGGGGTTGATATCACGCCAGACCTGTCTCCTGCAGCACATATCAAGAGGATAACATCAGCGGCATATGCCAGGCTGGCCAACATACGAACGGCATTCAGAAACTTGTGTAAAGAATCATTCAGAACTTTGTATACCACATATGTCAGGCCAATCCTGGAGTATGCAGCCCCAGCATGGAGTCCATATCTAGTCAAGGATAAGACTAAACTGGAAAAGGTTCAAAGGTTTGCTACCAGACTAGTTCCCGAGCTGAGAGGCATGAGGTACGAGGAGAGACTACGGGAATTAAACCTCAATTCGCTGGAAGACAGAAGAGTTAGGGGGGACATGATCACCACATTCAAGATTCTAAAGGGAATTGATAGGGTAGATAAAGACCAGCGATTTAACACAGGGGGCACACGCACAAGGGGACACAGGTGGAAACTGAGTGCCCAAATGAGCCACAGAGATATTAGATATACACAGAGCCACAGAAAGAACTTTTTTAGTGTCAGAGTGGTTGACAAATGGAATGCATTAGGAAGTGATGTGGCGGAGGCTGACTCCATACACAGTTTCAAGTGAAGATATGATAGAGCCCAATAGGCTCAGGAATCTGTACACCTGTTGATTGACGGTTGAGAGGCGGGAACAAAGAGACAGAGCTCAACCCCGCAAACACAACTAGGTGAGTTCACACACACACACACACACACACACACACACACACACACACACACACACACACACACACACACACACACACACACACACACACACACACACACACACACACAAGGGAGAAGTGCAGTGGGAGGAAGAACTTAGAGGAAAAACAGTGCAAGGTATGATGAACCAAGTCATATTGAAATGCAAGGAGGCTGAAGATAGATTTATTCCAACAATAAAGGAAAAAAGCAGGAGGGAATATAATAACCCATGGTTTAATAGACAGTGTCAGGAAGCAAAGGTGAGAAGCAGGAGGGAGTGGAGGAAGTACAGAAGACAAAGGACAGAGGACAACAGGATTAGATGTAACAGAGCTAGGAATGATTACATTAACATAAGACGAGTGTCGGAAAGAAATTATGAGAATGATATTGCAGTCAAAGCGAAAAAGCAACCAAAATTACTACATAGCCATATAAGAAGGAAGATGTCGGTAAATGACCAAGTGACAAGACTGAGGAAAACAGAAGGGGCATATACAGAAAGCGACAAGGAAATCTGCGAGGTACTGAATGCAAAATTCCATGGAGTGTTCACAACCGAGCCTGAGCAGCTCCCTTTGTTAGAAGAGATTACCCAAGATGAAAGACTATCAGATATAGAGGTGACAGCAGAGGATGTAATGAAACAGTTGACAACACTGGATGCAAATAAAGCTGTTGGACCAGACAAAGTATCACCGTGGATACTTAAAGAGGCAGCGCAGGCTCTCAGCGTGCCTCTGGCAATGATCTTTAATGAGTCACTTATGTCGGGAGAATTGCCCAGTTGCTGGAAGGAGGCAAATGTCGTACCGATTTTCAAAAAAGGTGATAGGGAGGAGGCACTTAACTACAGACCCGTATCACTGACAAGCATCCCCTGCAAAATACTTGAAAGAATAATTAGGCTAAGACTTGTTGAACACCTGGAGAGCATTGGGTTTGTAAACAAGCACCAACATGGGTTCTGGACAGGGAAATCATGCCTAACAAACCTTTTAGAATTCTATGATAAAGTAACAAGGATAAGGCAGGACAGAGAAGGCTGGGCAGACTGCATATTTCTTGACTGCCAAAAGGCCTTTGATACGGTACCGCACATGAGACTGCTATACAAACTTGAGAGGCAGGCAGGAGTAAGCGGAAAGGCCCTAGTATGGGTGAAGAACTACCTAACAGGAAGGAGCCAGAGGGTAATGGTAAGGGGCGAAAAGTCGGACTGGCGAACAGTAACAAGTGGAGTACCTCAAGGATCGGTGCTGGGACCAATCCTCTTTCTAATTTACGTAAATGATATGTTTACAGGAGTGGAATCATACATGTCAATGTTTGCAGATGACGCAAAATTAATGAGAAGAGTTGTGACAGACGAGGATTGTAGGATCCTCCAAGAGGACTTAAACAGGCTGCAGAGATGGTCAGGGAAATGGCTACTGGAGTTTAACACCAGTAAATGTAAAGTTATGGAAATGGGATCAGGTGACAGGAGACCAAAGGGACAGTACACAATGAAGGGGAACAGCCTACCTGTAACGATTCGAGAAAGAGACCTGGGAGTGGATGTGACACCTAATCTAACTCCTGAGGCACATATAAATAGGATAACGACAGCAGCGTACTCTACACTGGCGAAAATTAGAACTTCATTCAGAAACCTAAATGAGGAAGCTTTTAGGGCACTTTACACTGCCTACGTGAGACCCGTCTTAGAGTATGCCGCGCCATCATGGAGCCCCCACCTGAAGAAACACATAAAGAAACTGGAGAAGGTTCAGAGGTTTGCGACGAGGCTTGTCCCAGAGTTACAAGGGATGGGATATGAAGAGCGGCTGAAGGAACTGAACCTAACGACACTAGAGAAAAGAAGGGAGAGAGGAGATATGATAGGGACATATAAAATACTCAGGGGAATTGATAAAGTGGAAATAGATGAAATGTTCACACGTAATAATAACAGAACGAGGGGACATGGGTGGAAACTGGAAACTCAGATGAGTCACAGAGATGTTAGGAAGTTTTCTTTTAGCGTGAGAGTAGTAGAAAAATGGAATGCACTTGGGGAACAGGTTGTGGAAGCAAATACTATTCATACTTTTAAAACTAGGTATGATAGGGAAATGGGACAGGAGTCATTGCTGTAAACAACCGATAGCTAGAAAGGCGGGATCCAAGAGTCAATGCTCGATCTTGCAAGCACATATAGGTGAGTACATATAGGTGAGTACACACACACACACACTCACCCACCTCAGCCCTCCCTTTTCCCCCACGCCCCACAAGCCCTCCACCCTTTTCTCTCCCCCCAAGCCTCCCCATCTCCCCTATCCCCCACAGCCTCTCCTCCCCCCATGCTTCCCCAACCCTCCCCCTCTTACCCACCCCCTGTATGCTCACCCTCTTACCCACCCCCTGTACCCTCCCCCTCTTATCCACCCCCTCTACCCTCCCCCTCTTATCCACCCCCTGTACCCTCCCGCTCTTATCCACCCCCTGTACCCTCCCCTCTCCCCCACCACCCCACCAATCCCCCCGCCCTCCCTCCTCCACCAATCCCCCCGTGCCAGGTCCCCCCAGCTCCCACTCACCCCAGATCCCAAAGGTCCCCCTCCAGAAAAGAAGCAGAAGAGAGTCAGTTTCAGGGTGATGTACTCGAACATTGATGGGATCAAAAGCAAGACAAGTGAACTAAGGGAAAGAGCACAAGAAGTTAACCCAGATGTAATCGGACTCACTGAAACAAAACTCTCTGGAATCATAACGAATGCCGTGTTTCCCCAGGAGTACACAGTAATAAGGAAAGAGAGGGAAGGTAGGGGAGGAGGCGGAGTGGCCCTACTCATGAGAAGGGAATGGAGTTTTAAGGAGATGGCCATCCCGGGCTGTGAGGAGTTCAGAGACTACATAGCAGGCACCATAACAATGGGAGGACCAAGAATAGTAGTAGCAGTAATATACAACCCTCCACCAAATGACAGGAGACCCAGTCAAGAGTATGAAAACAACAACAAGGCAGTTAACACTATAATTGAGAGGGCAGCCTCTGCTGCCTGTAGAAGTAGATCCCACCTGCTCATCATGGGCGACTTCAATCATGGAAAGATTGACTGGGAGAACAAGGAACCGCATGGAGGCGAGGATACGTGGAGAGCCAAACTATTGGAGGTGGTGACAAGCAACTTTTTAACCCAGCATGTCGGAGAACCCACAAGGATGAGAGGCAATGACGAACCAGCGAGACTCGACCTAGTCTTCACTCTGAACGACTCCGACATAAGAGAAATCGGTTTTGAGGACCCAGTAGGAATGAGCGACCACAGTGTACTGGTGTTTGAGTACTTGATTGAAGAAGGGTTATTGAACTCGAGGAGGGATACCGAAACCAAAAGGTTAGCATACCGAAAGGGAAACTATGAGGGGATAAGAAAATTCCTAACAGATATAGCATGGGAAACAGAGCTCAGGGGAAAGACGGCCCAAGATATGATGGATTACATCACGCAGAAGTGCAAGGACGCAGCAAACAAGTTTGTCCCAGTCCAAAAGGAAAACAGAGAAATGAAGATGAGAAACCCATGGTTTAATCAAAGATGTAGGCTAGCTAAGCAGCAAAGTAAAAGGGCATGGAGAAACTATAGGAATAACAGGACACTGGAGAGCAGAGAAAGATACCAGAATGCCAGGAATGAATATGTCAGGATGAGAAGAGAGGCAGAAAGACAATACGAAAATGACATCGCAAGCAAGGCAAAGACTTAGCCTAAATTGTTGCATAGCCACATTAGGAGAAAAACTACAGTAAAGGAACAGGTTATGAGATTAAGGATAGGGGCGGAAGGATTCACTACAAATGACAAGGAAGTGTGTGAGGAATTGAATAAGAAATTCCAGGAGGTCTTCACCTTAGAGCAAGGAGAAATTCCAGAGGTAATTGAGGGAATAGCTAAACAGGAACCACTGGAAGAGTTTGAGATTACCAGTGGGGAAGTAAGGAAGTGTTTACTAGAGTTGGACGTGACGAAGGCTATAGGCCCAGATGGAATCTCCCCTTGGGTTCTAAAGGAAGGAGCAAGAGAACTGTGCCTACCACTCTCAATAGTGTATAACAAATCACTGGCAACAGGGGAACTGCCAGATATTTGGAAAGCAGCTAACGTAGTCCCGATATACAAGAAAGGGGATAGACAGGAGGCACTGAACTACAGGCCAGTGTCCCTAACCTGCATACCATGCAAGCTGATGGAGAAGATTGTGCGAAAAAAACTAGTGGAGCATCTGGAGCGAAGGAACTTTGTAACACAGCATCAACATGGGTTCAGGGATGGCAGGTCCTGCCTCACAGGGTTACTTGAATTCTACGACCAGGCAACAAAAATAAGGCAAGAAAGAGAAGGGTGGGCAGACTGCATATTTTTGGATTGTCAGAAAGCCTTTGATACAGTGCCACACAAGAGGCTAGTGCGAAAGTTGGAGATGCAGGCTGGAGTGAGAGAGAAGGTACTCCGGTGGATAGAGGAGTACCTAAGCAACAGGAGACAACGAGTCTGTGTGAGGGGTGAGGTCTCAGATTGGCGAGACGTCACAAGTGGAGTCCCGCAGGGGTCAGTCCTTGGACCTATACTGTTTCTGGTATATGTAAATGATCTCCCAGAGGGTATAGATTCGTTCCTCTCAATGTTTGCCGACGATGCAAAAATTATGAGGAGGATTGAAACAGAGGATGATAGTAGGAGGTTACAAGATGACCTGGATAGACTGAGTGAATGGTCCAACAAATGGCTGTTGAAGTTCAACCCGAGTAAATGCAAAGTAATGAAACTAGGCAGTGGAAACAGGAGGCCAGGCACAGGATACAGAATAGGAGATGAAGTACTTAATGAAACAGACAGAGAGAAAGATCTAGGAGTTGATATCACACCAAACCTGTCTCCTGAAGCCCACATAAAGAGAATAACGTCTGCAGCATATGCGAGGCTGGCTAACATCAGAACGGCGTTCAGGAACCTGTGTAAGGAATCATTCAGAATCTTGTACACCACATATGCAAGACCAATCCTGGAGTACGCGGCCCCAGCATGGAGCCCGTACCTTGTCAAGCACAAGACGAAGCTGGAAAAAGTCCAAAGGTATGCTACTAGACTAGTCCCAGAACTAAGAGGCATGAGTTATGAGGAAAGGCTGCGGTAAAGGCACCTTACGACACTGGAAGACAGAAGAGTAAGGGGAGACATGATCACAACCTACAAAATCCTCAGGGGAATCGACCGGGTAAACAAGGATGAACTATTCATGTTATGAACCCGGATCCAGCGTCCGAGCACGGAGCAGTGACGACCGCGCCATCTGTGGGTCAGCTCCCGAAACCCCCCCCCAAACGGACGACGACACCTGGTGAGGACGACGTGTACCGGCCACAAGGGCCAGTTTCCAGTCCTGTGCAGCTCACAACACAGCCGCTGCTGACCTCTGGTGAGGTGGTGCTCAGACAACAACGCCATCTATGGAGTGGATACGTCAGGCGTTTGTGTCTGAGCCTGTAAGTGAGGTGCTTTAGTGTGTCCCAGTTATTGATGACGTGTCTGCTTACAGAGTCGACCTGGGACTGCTGTAAGGGAAGTTGAGGCAGTCTACCCAAGGCAGCCGTCCCCATACCTTGTGCTTTGCTGCAGCAGCTGTGAGTCGCCTCCCGGAGGAACACTGTGGTGTTACCCTGCCTGTGAAGCGGCAGTGAAGGATTGTCGTACCCGGGACCGACTGCTGAAGACGATTGACCACTGGGGTATTGTGGACAGGAGAGTGATATTGTGGTATCACACGAGACTCCTGACTAGGGCGCTACCCTAGTATCGCTCGTGGAGTGGCCTGACCAGCGTTGCTGATCCGGAACCTGCCAGCAGCTTGCTGGACTTGTGGTTGACGGCCTCCACGGCGGTGCCCCAGTGGAACTGTTTTGGCTGGCCTGTGTCAGGGGTAGACTCAGCTTGATCGAAAGATTCGTCAAGAGACCACGAGAGCACCGAGGACTTAGCACCGAGAGGATCCAGCGTCTTCAGGAGAAGACGACTGTGTATATACTTCCCCTGTGTAGTGTTAATACCCCTCCCCCTGTGTAACCTTTTATATATTATTTATTGGTGTTGGTCATTACAGTATATTAAGTTTTTGCCTTTCTTTCCCTTCCCCTTTTATTTTACTTGCGTCACGGATCTCATCCCTTGATAGCCACTACTGGCTTGGGGCCGGATACCCTTCCTCTAATAACATCAGAGTAAGAACCCAGTTGCGACCCGAGAGGGCCGTAACAATTCAACACTGGTGGGACGCGAACAAGGGGACACAGGTGGAAGCTGAGTACCCAAATGAGCCACAGAGACGTTAGAAAGAACATTTTCAGTGTCAGAGTAGTTAGTAAATGGAATGCACTAGGAAGTGATGTGGTGGAGGCTGACTCCATACACAGTTTCAAATGTAGATATGATAGAGCCCAATAGGCTCAGGAATCTGTACACCAGTTGATTGACGGTTGAGAGGCGGGACCAAAGAGCCAGAGCTTAACCCCCGCAAGCACAATTAGGTGAGTACAATTAGGTGAGTACACACACACACACACACACACACACACACACACACACACACACACACACACACACACACACACACACACACACACACACACACACACACACACACACACATACACACACACACACACACACACACACACACACACATACACACACACACCCACACACACACACACACACACACACACACACACACACACACACACACACACACACACACACACACACACACACACACACACACACAACAAACTTGGAGTTAATTATCTCTGGACAATAAGGGACTGGTGCCAGCTCTGGTACAAGGCACACTCTGCCTTTCTTTCACTGACTCCGCCACTGGCAGATGTCCAGGCAAGTTTTCCCGGCTCCTAATTGGTTGTTGCTGCAGCCGGCTTTTATCAGCCCAAAATACATAACGACCAAAACATGCTTTTGCCCAAACTAATGAAATCAACAAATTATCATCTTCTTACGAACTATTTGTTTCTTGTATTATATAATGTTTTGTTTCAGGATTTGGTTTGTAATTATTTTAACGAGAGAGTAAGTATAGTGTTGTACAGACGATTAACGAGAGAGTAAGTATAGTGTTGTACAGACGATTAACGAGAGAGTAAGTATAGTGTTGTACAGACGATTAACGAGAGAGTAAGTATAGTGTTGTACAGACGATTAACGAGAGAGTAAGTATAGTGTTGTACAGACGGTTAACGACAGAGTATGCCTGCCTATCCCCACCACTAACTCTCCAGCCTGCCTATCCCCACACACTAACTCTCCAGCCTGCCTATCCCCACACACACTAAATCTCCTGCCTGCCTATCCCCAAACACTAACTCTCCTGCCTGCCTATCCCCACACACTAACTCTCCAGCCTGCCTATCCCCACACACTAACTCTCCTGCCTGCCTATCCCCACACACTAACTCTCCAGCCTGCCTATCCCCACACACTAACTCTCCTGCCTGCCTATCCACACACACTAACTCTCCTGCCTGCCTATCCCCACACACTAACTCTCCAGCCTGCCTATCCCCACACACTAACTCTCCAGCCTGCCTATCCCCACACACTAACTCTCCAGCCTGCCTATCCCCACACACTAACTCTCCAGCCTGCCTATCCCCACACACTAACTCTCCTGCCTGACTATCCCCACACACTAACTCTCCTGCCTGCCTATCCCCACACACTAACTCTCCAGCCTGCCTATCCCCACACACTAACTCTCCTGCCTGCCTATCCCCACACACTAACTCTCCAGCCTGCCTATCCCCACACACTAACTCTCCTGCCTGCCTATCCACACACACTAACTCTCCTGCCTGCCTATCCCCACACACTAACTCTCCAGCCTGCCTATCCCCACACACTAACTCTCCAGCCTGCCTATCCCCACACACTAACTCTCCTGCCTGACTATCCCCACACACTAACTCTCCTGCCTGACTATCCCCACACACTAACTCTCCAGCCTGACTATCCCCACACACTAACTCTCCAGCCTGACTATCCACACACAGTAACCCTCCTGCCTGGCTATCCACACACACTAACTCTCCTGCCTGCCTATCCACACACAGTAACCTTCCAGCCTGCTTATCACCACACACTAACTCTCCTGCCTGACTATCCACACACAGTAACCCTCCTGCCTGGCTATCCACACACACTAACTCTCCTGCCTGCCTATCCACACACAGTAACCTTCCAGCCTGCCTATCCCCACACACTAACTCTCCTGCCTGCCTATCCCCACACACTAACTCTCCTCCCTGACTATCCACACACAGTAACCCTCCTGCCTGTCTATCCACACACACTAACCCTCCAGCCTGCCTATCCACACACAGTAACCCTCCTGCCTGCCTATCCCCACACACTAACTCTCCAGCCTGCCTATCCCCACACACTAACTCTCCTGCCTGACTATCCACACACAGTAACCCTCCTGCCTGTCTATCCACACACAGTAACCCTCCAGCCTGCCTATCCCCACACACTAACTCTCCTGCCTGCCTATCCACACACAGTAACCCTCCTGCCTGTCTATCCACACACAGTAACCCTCCAGCCTGCCTATCCCCACACACTAACTCTCCTGCCTGACTATCCACACACACTAACTCTCCAGCCTGCCTATCACCACACACTAACTCTCCAGCCTGCCTATCCCCACACACTAACTCTCCTGCCTGACTATCCACACACAGTAACCCTCCTGCCTGCCTATCCACACACAGTAACCCTCCTGCCTGTCTATCCACACACAGTAACCCTCCAGCCTGCCTATCCACACACACTAACCCTCCAGCCTGCCTATCCACACACACTAACCCTCCAGCCTGCCTATCCACACACACAGTAACCCTCCTGCCTGACTATCCCCACACAGTAACCCTCCTGCCTGTCTATCCACACACAGTAACCCTCCTGCCTGTCTATCCACACACAGTAACCCCCCTGCCTGCCTATCCCCACACAGTAACCCTCCTGCCTGCCTATCCACACACAGTAACCCTCCTGCCTGGGTTACTGTGTTACTGTGTAAGCAGAAAGAACAATTTTCTGCTTACAGAAATAAAATATATGCACATTATTCTCAATTTTCAGTACATTGGTCACACCTATTGTTGTCCTTAATGCCCAACATCAACAACCCATCATTAGTAGAGAAGGTCTCATGAATACAGCAGGTCTCATGAATACGGCAGGTCTCATGAATACAGCCATACAGTAGCTCACGTTGTTGTGGGACAATACATTTAACATGAAGATTTGCCCATATTACTTGTTAGTTAGAGTGGATATATAGTTTCTAATATAAATTAGTAATATATCCAATATATATATTGGATATCCCCACACACATATATATATATATCCAATATATCCAATATATATTACTCGCCAGCAGATATATATAGTTTTTCCTTTACTCTAGGAACCATATGTGGGGGAGCAGAACATTATACACGGGTTTACTGTTCATCATTAGAAACTTTTAATATTACAAGGTCAGTATACTCTGGCATATGTGTCAAGGTCAGTATACTCTGGCATATGTGTCAAGGTCAGTATGCTCTGGTATATGTGTCAAGGTCAGTATGCTCTGGCATATGTGTCAAGGTCAGTATACTCTGGCATATGTGTCAAGGTCAGTATGCTCTGGTATATGTGTCAAGGTCAGTATGCTCTGGCATATGTGTCAAGGTCAGTATGCTCTGGCATATGTATTAAGGTCAGTATACTCTGGAACATGTATCTAGGTCAGTATACTCTGTCATATGTGTCAAAGTCAGTATACTCTGGCATATGTGTCAAGGTCAGTATACTCTAGCATATGTATCAAGGTCAGTATACTCTAGCATATGTATCAAGGTCAGTATAATCTGGCATATGTATCAAGGTCAGTATACCCTGGCATATGTATCAAAGTCAGTATACTCTGGCATATGTATCAAGGTTAGTATTTTCTGGCATATGTATCAAGGTCAGTATATTCTGGCATATGTATCAAGGTCAGTATACTCTGGCATATGAGTCAAGGTCAGTATACTCTAGCATATGTATCAAGGTCAGTATACTCTGGCATATGTATCAAGGTCAGTATACTCTGGCATATGTGTCAAGGTCAGTATACACTGGCACATGTATCAAGGTCAGTATACTCTGGCATATGTATCAAGGTCAGTATACTCTGGCATATGTATCTAGGTCAGTATACTCTGGCATATGTATCAAGGTCAGTATACCCTGGCATATGTATCAAGATCAGTATACTCTGGCATATGTATCTAGGTCAGTATACTCTGGCATATGTATCAAGGTCAGTATGCTCTAGCATAAGTATCAAGGTCTGTATTCTCTGGCATATGTATCAAGGTCAATATACTCAGACATATGTATCAAGGTCAGTATACTCCGGAATATCTATCAAAGTATATACGCTGGCATAAGTATTAAGTAGCAAACACGTATTTTACCAAAACAATGCCCAAACACATCTCCATTCACACTTTGCATTCCTCTACATGGCTCTAGGTTAGGTTAGGTTAGGCTAGGTTAGGTTAGGTTAGGTTAGGTTAGAAACCACAAGAGGCTCTGGATTAGGGAGCTTCCTGTTCCCTGCTCTCCTCATTCCAGGCTCCGGTTATTAAACGGGTTCGATACCCCACATTAAGTGCATTTGAATTTTAGTGTTACTGAATGTGTATAATATCTCACACAGTTCAAAGTATTTAAAGTTTGTTGTCAGTAGATAAGTTTCTAATCTGAGAAATTGTCACAAGTATTAGGACAGGTGGTGGTGGTGGTGGGGCAGGTGGTGGTGGTGGTGGGGCAGGTGGTGGTGGTGGTGGTGGGGCAGGTGGTGGTGGTGGTGGGGCAGGTGGTGGTGGTGGTGGTGGGGCAAGTGGTGGTGGTGGTGGTGGGGCAAGTGGTGGTGGTGGTGGTGGCGCAGGTGGTGGTGGTGGAGGTGGTGGTGGTGGTGGGGCAGGTGGTGGTGGTGGGGCAGGTGGTGGTGGTGGGGCAGGTTGTGGTGGTGGTGGGGCAGGTGGTGGTGGTGGGGCAGGTGGTGGTGGGGCAGGTGGTGGTGGTGGGGCAGGTGGTGGTGGTGGGGCAGGTGGTGGTGGTGGGGCAGGTGGTGGTGGTGGGGCAGGTAATGGTGGTGGGGCAGGTGGTGGTGGTGGGGCAGGCGGTGGTGGTGGGGCAGGTAATGGTGGTGGGGCAGGTGGTGGTGGTGGGGCAGGTTGTGGTGGTGGGGCAGGTAATGGTGGTGGGGCAGGTGGTGGTGGTGGGGCAGGTAATTGTGGTGGGGCAGGTGGTGGTGGGGCAGGCGGTGGTGGGGCAGGTGGTGGTGGTGGGGCAGGTAATGGTGGTGGGGCAGGCGGTGGTGGGGCAGGTAATGGTGGTGGGGCAGGTGGTGGTGGTCGGGCAGGTTGTGGTGGTGGGGCAGGTAATGGTGGTGGGGCAGGTGGTGGTGGTGGGGCAGGTGGTGGTGGTGGGGCAGGTGGTGGTGGTGGGGCAGGTGGTGGTGGGGCAGGTAATAGTGGTGGGACAGGTGGTGGTCGTTGGTATGCCTGGCCGACATCTCTCCCTCTCTCCTTAAGTCAATTTCACAAGTTTTATATCACATGAACTTCCTGTATTTCCTGCGAGTGACCGGCGGTGTTCTTGGGTTATTTTGTAATTGTTATTGTTGTGGTGATGACTTGTAAGTGGTTATGGTTGACAATAGCCACTCAGCCCAGGTGAGGAGAGGTGCTTCAGTACAAGAGTGTTGACGTGGGGGGAACACTGGGGGAGGGCAGGGGGTGACTACCCCAGCTGGACAGTACACTGGGGAACACGCTTCACTCAGGCTGTGGGAGTTGTTGTGGTGGCCGGGGTGGGAGTCAGGTGCCCAGGCTGCTGTCGACGCCCGCCTGTTTACCTGCTTGATGGGGTTCTGGGAGTTCTTCTACTCCCCAAGCCCGGCCCGAGGCCAGGCTTGACTTGTGAGAGTGTGGTCCACTAGGCTGTTGCTTGGAGCGGCCCGCAGGCCCCACATACCCACCACAGCCCGGTTGGTCCGGCACTCCTTGGAGGAAACAATCTAGTTTCCTTTTGAAGATGTCCACGGTTGTTCCGGCAATATTTCTTATGCTCGCTGGGAGGGTGTTGAACAACCGCGGACCTCTGATGTTTATACAGTGTTCTCTGATTGTGCCCATGACACCCCTGCTCTTCACTGGACCTCTGATGTTTATACAGTGTTCTCTGATTGTGCCCATGACACCCCTGCTCTTCACTGGACCTCTGATGTTTATACAGTGTTCTCTGATTGTGCCCATGACACCCCTGCTCTTCACTGGTTCTATTCTGCATTTTCTTCCATATCGTTCACTCCAGTACGTTGTTATTTTACTGTGCAAATTGAAGACCAATGTTGAGCTGCTGTTGAGAGCAGCTCACTGCTGGTAGCAGCCTTTCCCTCCAAGCTGTCATCATGCTCTCACAATGATCTCTGACGATAGTATGAGCTTTTTGTCCCGACTACCAAGAGTATCAGAACCTTTATTCACACCCAAGGTAGCTAACTTCCCAAGGTACGAGTAATGACACCTTAATCAAGCTTCGTCATATATACTGAAAATATTAATCACACACCATAGTCATCAAAGTCACAAATATATATATATATATATATATATATATATATATATATATATATATATATATATATATATATATATATATATATATATATATATATATATATATATATATATATATATATATATATATATGGTAAACACGAGTAATAACACGGAGGGAGAGATGACCAATTAAGAGTATGACTGAGGCCTACAGTCACCACGTAATCCAAAGTTGTCTCACCTTCACCATATGCTACTCTCGGAATGCACAATACACACAGCACCATATGAAAATAAAATTTAATATTGAAAATAGTGAAAAGCTACTTTACCAAAGCCAAGTACGCTTACCACAAATTTACGATCTGGTACTAGTACCTGAGTGAAGCTCCTTGGACAGGCCCCCATGAAATGTGACGGTAAAGTGTTGGAGTGTTGATGTTCGGCTGTTTCAATGGCAGGAGGCAATGCCTCGTCACATTTACAGAAATAAAAAGAACCTCCTGCTTGCCTGTTTGTCTGTGGTAAGGTAATGGGAAGACACAAAACACAAAGTATAAAAAATGAAATTTTAATTACTCTAGAAAACAAGATATGAACGAAGACAATCCCTTGGCTTACGTAAAATTCAAGTCAAGTCATTCAAGTCAACAAACAAAACAACATGAATAATTAATGGCTGTGAAATTTACTCTAAAACAAAATGAAGTTCAAAATAATAGGTGCTGAGAATTAATTAATCAGGTGCTGAGAATACTGGCTTAAGCTGCCACCTTCCTTAGTACACGACAGCCAAAGCTTTGTCTACTAGAGAGATGTCAACTCCAAAGAGCACAGAGATATTCTGAGGAGTACGGCGTGTGCTGGCCCAGATGTCGACTCAGTTAGTGGCGTGAGTGCAGGTGCGGCGACACATCAGCCAATCAGGAGCAGGCAGGCGGAGAATGAGTAGTTTGCTCGTTGACGGCGGGCGGGAGCCGGTGTGTCTGGTGGTGCAAGGTACGCTTTGCTTCCTGGGCAAAACGTTTGGCGATACTGGTGGACGTATCTTCAATATAGTATCTTGTACTTGAATGACGTGAATTATTTAGGGATGAGCAAGCTCAATCTCTCTTGAAAAAGATTATCTTCACAATATATTTATTTAATATATATTGTATATATATATTTAATATATATTGTATATATATATATATATATATATATATATATATATATATATATATATATATATATATATATATATATATATATATATATATATTGTGACGGGAAAGTGTTGGAGTGTTAATATTCGGCAGTCCTCCAATGGCAGGTGTCAAAGCCTGGTCACACTTAAAACAAAAAGATAGACTGCTTGCCTGTTGTCTGTGGTAAGTGAGAGGAAGGAACACGTAAAACACAAAGTATGAACAATGAAACTTTTATATATTTACTTTAAACATAAATGAAAATAAAGACAAATCTCGGGCAAATGACTAATGAAATAAAATGACAAAGATAAATACAAAAAACACAATAGATTAAATAATGTTGAAATGGTGCTGAGAATATCGGCTATGGTTGAAACCTTCCTTCGTATACGAGCTAATGAGCTAGTATGCCAGAGAGAGATGTCAACGCTAAGAGGACAAGGAATCTTCTGAAGTTGATAGCTGGTCAGGCTCAGACGTCGACTCGGGTAGAGGGCGCCGAGGTGCGGTGTGCAGGTGCGCGGCTGGTGAGTCACCAATCAGGGGCAGGCAAGCTGGTGAAGGGTAGTTAGCTGGTTTGATGACGAGCCGGCGTGTGGAGTGGGGAGATCTTGGATACGTTTTGCCTCCTGGTCAAAACCTTTTGTGCTACCGGTGACGTATCTTTAATGTAGCATCTTATAGATGTATTTTGGATGTAACTTGTAGTAGAGAAGAGCAGGCTCAATCTCTCTTGAAAGAGATTATCGTCACAATATATATATATATATATATATATATATATATATATATATATATATATATATATATATATATATATATATATATATATATATATATATATATATATATATATATATATATATACAATATTTGCACACAATCTCTGCCCTTTTAACAATAAAATAACTCTAAAACCTCTTATCGGCCAGCATATATATATCACTTTATCACAATTAAATTTACATGTACCTAATAACATTAACAACACATAATAGCTATACCAAAGGGGACAGAAGTATCTATATATATAGATACTCTCTCTATATATATATATATATATATATATATATATATATATATAGAGAGAGAGAGAGAGAGGTTTGTATATAAAATGTTCTATATGTACAAATCTATTGAACATGAAACTTTTCCTGAAGATATACGTATGCATTCATTGCGTCATTCACGGTTCATCACTCCGTAATCTAACCCACAAAGTTGGTCATAACTAAATCTACATAAACTATAAATATCAAATAATGTCATTTCAGCCTTTCACTGCCCAGATAGTTCAGGCAATTTGCTTAGATGGAACCATTTGCTTGAGATGGTTCTGACACCTGGCTCACACTTGTCTGACACTTGTCTGACACTTGCCTGACACTTGTCAGACACTTGCCTGACACTTGTCTGACACTTGTCTGACACTTGCCTGACACTTGCCTGACACTTGTCTGACACTTGTCTGACACTTGTCTGACACTTGTCTGACACTTGTCTGACACTTGCCTGACACTTGCCTGACACTTGTCTGACACTTGTCTGACACTTGTCTGACACTTGCCTGACACTTGCCTGACACTTGCCTGACACTTGTCTGACACTTGCCTGACACTTGTCTGACACTTGCCTGACACTTGTCTGACACTTGCCTGACACTTGCCTGACACTTGTCTGACACTTGTCGGACACTTGCCTGACACTTGCCTGACACTTGTCTGACACTTGTCTGACACTTGCCTGACACTTGGTGGGCCCAAACTCTTGGTGCAGCAGCTCTGCACTCTTGCTGGTGGGCTCAAGCTCTTGGACCCACCTCGTCCTTCCTGACCACCAAGAAACATCTTTGTGTTATTGTTATTAATGTAGTGAAGGTGGTGGTGGGTGCCGGGTGCTCCCCTCGCAGGCTTCTCGTTGCCTCGACCAAACCTCTGGGGAAGAGCTCAGCTCCTGGGCTCCCACTCACCACTGGATACCATCCTTAACTTGTTTAAGTGTTAGTCCCACTTACAAGCACCAGTTGACGAGATCCTACAGACGTGAGACCTCCTTGACACTCGGGGCCAATCCTGGCACTTTCCTTGCGTGACGTCATCGTCTTGCTTCGCTCTCATTGGTTCTCGTAGGCTGCGCCGTCTCAGTCTGGAGCCGCTAGCAAACTGAATCTCTGATAATTGCCTTATCTTAACAGGAACAAGGCGTCCTTCCTGAGGTCTCCTCACCACATAATTACCTTCTTAAGGTCATAAAACACATCCATAACTACCCAACCACCTTCCTCTCACACACCTCAACCAACCAATAAACGCAGCAATGACGGGCGACGGAGAGGAACACGTCTTGTACGAGAGGTATTCTAGCCCCAGACCTTCAGTATTAGGACGGTTGGTGGTAGATGGGGTTGTGGTTGGTGTATTGGTGGTTGTATCAG
This sequence comes from Procambarus clarkii, assembly GCF_020424385.1. Taxonomy (NCBI): domain Eukaryota; kingdom Metazoa; phylum Arthropoda; class Malacostraca; order Decapoda; family Cambaridae; genus Procambarus; species Procambarus clarkii. The sequence goes on from NW_025559708.1 coordinate 20,426, forward strand.
TGGTAGGTGGTGTTGTGGTTGTTGTATTGGTGGTTGTATCAGTGGTAGGTGGTGTAGTGGTTGGTGTATTGGTGGTTGTATCAGTGGTAGGTGGTGTAGTGGTTGTTGTATTGGTGGTTGTATCAATGGCAGGTGGTGTTGTGGTTGCTGTATTGGTGGTTGTATCAGTGGTAAGTAGTGTAGTGGTTGGTGTATTGGTGGTTGTATCAATGGTAGGTGGTGTTGTGGTTGTTGTATTGGTGGTTGTATCAGTGGTAGGTGGTGTTGTGGTTGCTGTATTGGTGGTTGTATCAGTGGTAGGTGGTGTAGTGGTTGTTGTATTGGTGGTTGTATCAGTGGTAGGTGGTGTAGTGGTTGCTGTATTGGTGGTTGTATCAGTGGTAGGTGGTGTAGTGGTTGCTGTATTGGTGGTTGTATCAGTGGTAGGTGGTGTAGTGGTTGCTGTATTGGTGGTTGTATCAGTGGTAGGTGGTGTAGTGGTTGCTGTATTGGTGGTTGTATCATGGTAGGTGGTGTAGTGGTTGTTGTATTGGTGGTTGTATCAGTGGTAGGTGGTGTAGTGGTTGTTGTATTGGTGGTTGTATCAGTGGTAAGTGGTGTTGTGGTTGGTGTATTGGTGGTTGTATCAGTGGTAGGTGGTGTAGTGGTTGCTGTATTGGTGGTTGTATCAGTGGTAGGTGGTGTAGTGGTTGCTGTATAGGTGGGTGTATCAGTGGTAGGTGGTGTAGTGGTTGCTGTATTGGTGGTTGTATCAGTGGTAGATGGTGTAGTGGTTGTTGTATTGGTGGTTGTATCAGTGGTAAGTGGTGTTGTGGGTGGTGTATTGGTGGTTGTATCAGTGGTAGGTGGTGTAGTGGTTGCTGTATTGGTGGTTGTATCAGTGGTAGGTGGTGTAGTGGTTGCTGTATTGGTGGTTGTATCAGTGGTAGGTGGTGTAGTGGTTGCTGTATTGGTGGTTGTATCAGTGGTAGATGGTGTAGTGGTTGTTGTATTGGTGGTTGTATCAGTGGTAAGTGGTGTTGTGGGTGGTGTATTGGTGGTTGTATCAGTGGTAGGTGGTGTAGTGGTTGCTGTATTGGTGGTTGTATCAGTGGTAGGTGGTGTAGTGGTTGCTGTATAGGTGGTTGTATCAGTGGTAGGTGGTGTAGTGGTTGCTGTATTGGTGGTTGTATCAGTGGTAGGTGGTGTAGTGGTTGCTGTGTAGGTAGGTGTATCAGTAGTAAATGGTGTAGTGGTTGTTGTAGTGGTGGGTGTATCAGTGGTAGGTGGTGATTACTCTTTGGTGGTATTAACTACAGCATGCAGTAAGGGCCGTGACCATGAACAGGAATACTTGGTAAATGAAAAAAGTTGTATTTTTTATAAACAGATTCCTGTGAGTCGCAGGCGAGAACAGCTGACGCTATAACTCACTGCGGCCAAATATTGACGAATTCATTAAAAAATCAATGAATTCTGGGTCCCCCCCCCCATGTCAGAGGTAACTACAAGTCCTGGTTCCCTCTATGTCAGGGGTAACTACAAGTCCTGGTTCCCTCTATGTCAGTGGTAACTACAAGTCCTGGTTCCCTCTATGTCAGGGTAACTACAAGTCCTGGTTCCCTCTATGTCAGTGGTAACTACAAGTCCTGGTTCCCTCTATGTCAGTGGTAACTACAAGTCCTGGTTCCCTCTATGTCAGTGGTAACTACAAGTCCTGGTTCCCTCTATGTCAGTGTAACTACAAGTCCTGGTTCCCTCTATGTCAGGGGTAACTACAAGTCCTGGTTCCCTCTATGTCAGGGTAACTACAAGTCCTGGTTCCCTCTATGTCAGGGGTAACTACAAGTCCTGGTTCCCTCTATGTCAGTGGTAACTACAAGTCCTGGTTCCCTCTATGTCAGTGGTAACTACAAGTCCTGGTTCCCTCTATGTCAGGGGTAACTACAAGTCCTGGTTCCCTCTATGTCAGGGTAACTACAAGTCCTGGTTCCCACTATGTCAGGGTAACTACAAGTCCTGGTTCCCACTATGTCAGGGGTAACTACAAGTCCTGGTTCCCTCTATGTCAGGGTAACTACAAGTCCTGGTTCCCTCTATGTCAGGGTAACTACAAGTCCTGGTTCCCACTATGTCAGGGGTAACTACAAGTCCTGGTTCCCTCTATGTCAGGGTAACTACAAGTCCTGGTTCCCTCTATGTCAGTGGTAACTACAAGTCCTGGTTCCCTCTATGTCAGGGTAACTACAAGTCCTGGTTCCCACTATGTCAGGGGTAACTACAAGTCCTGGTTCCCTCTATGTCAGGGTAACTACAAGTCCTGGTTCCCTCTATGTCAGGGTAACTACAAGTCCTGGTTCCCACTATGTCAGGGGTAACTACAAGTCCTGGTTCCCTCTATGTCAGGGTAACTACTAGTCCTGGTTCCCCCTATGTCAGGGTAACTACAAGTCCTGGTTCCCTCTATGTCAGTGGTAACTACAAGTCCTGGTTCCCTCTATGTCAGTGGTAACTACAAGTCCTGGTTCCCTCTATGTCAGTGGTAACTACAAGTCCTGGTTCCCACTATGTCAGGGGTAACTACAAGTCCTGGTTCCCTCTATGTCAGGGTAACTACAAGTCCTGGTTCCCTCTATGTCAGGGGTAACTACAAGTCCTGGTTCCCACTATGTCAGGGGTAACTACAAGTCCTGGTTCCCTCTATGTCAGGGTAACTACAAGTCCTGGTTCCCTCTATGTCAGGGTAACTACAAGTCCTGGTTCCCTCTATGTCAGGGGTAACTACAAGTCCTGGTTCCCTCTATGTCAGGGGTAACTACAAGTCCTGGTTCGATCAAAAACTCATTAACAAGCCTTTCAGGTCCTCGGGAACTGAATTATATCCTGTAAATGTCGGCGCTTTGACGGACTTCTCATCAGATATTAATGTTCAGGCGCCACCAGTGTGGTGGTGGTGGTGGTGGTGGTAGTGGTGGTGGTGGTGGTGGTGGTGGTGGTGGTAGTGGTGGTGGTGATGTTAGTGGTGGTGGTGGTAGTGGTGGTGGTGGTGGTGGTGGTGGTAGTGGTGGTGGTGGTGGTAGTGGTGGTGGTGGTGGTGGTGGTGCTGGAGGTGGTGGTGGTTTTGTGTGGTGTGGGTGGTGTAGGTGGTGGTGGTGGTGGTATTGCTGGTGGTAGTGGTGGTAGTGGTGGTGGTGTAGGCGGTGATGTTTTTTTGTGGTGTGTGGTGGTGGTGGTGAGGGAGGTGGTTGTTTTCGTGGTGATGAGATAGGTGGTGGTTGTTTGGTGGTGGTGTGGTGATCATGGTTGTTATGGTGGTGGTGTGTGGGTGGTGGTTGTGTGGTGTGGGTGATGAAGATAGTGACCTACCCCGACCCTTCTCGTAGTTCCTTACCCTTGGGTGGTCTCACAAGTGTCCAGTCTAAGACAACAGAACTAGCCACAACCATCTTAGTGAGACTGGACCTCACTGACCTGCTGGTTAGTGAGACACTCAGCCAGTTGGACCCATTAACTACTGTATTCTCAGCCCGTCCTCCAAAAATGGGGAGGTAAATGTAACAGCCTCATAAGTGCAATTATGTACTATGTATGACAGTCAGGAAATGTACTTATTACATTTAGTATTAAACCGTACTGTTAATTCGAAGGATGGGTTGTGTATTGTATACATATTCATTGAATACATGTATCATACATGTATATTCATATATTTAGCGATGCTCACTAATTGATAAGAAACGCTCAGCAGGACAATTGTGGGATTAGTCGAGCAGGTGAGAGAGAAATGTTGAATATTAATATTATATTTTAAGGGATCTAAAATGTTGTTTGGTTCTGCCTTCATTTGTAATGTTATATTATCTTGCAAATATACATCACTGCTTCCCACACCTCACTACATCCACACATCATATTTTTTATTAATATATATATATATATATATATATATATATATATATATATATATATATATATATATATATATATATATATATATATATATATATATATATATATATATATATATATATATATGGGGTACTGTGTCAAAGGCTTTCCGACAGTCCAAGAAAATGCAATCCGCCCATCCTTCTCTTTCTTGCTTAATCTTTGTCACCTGATCGTAGAATTCTATCAAGCCTGTAAGGCAAGATTTACCCTCCCTGAACCCATGTTGATGGGTTGTCACGAAGTCTCTTCTCTCCAGATGTGTTACCAGGTTTTTTCTCACGATCTTCTCCATCACCTTGCATGGTATACAAGTTAAGGACACTGGCCTGTAGTTCAGTGCCTCTTGTCTGTCACCCTTTTTGTATATTGGGACCACATTCGCCGTCTTCCATATTTCTGGTAGGTCTCCCGTCTCCAGTGACCTACTGTACACCTGTGTGTGTACTCACGTAGATGTGCTTGTAGGGGTCGAGCTAGGCTCCTGGCCCCCGCCTTGCCAATGTTCTTAGATTATTGCAATTAATTTTTTTTCAAATTTACATTAAAAACTTTGAATGGAATTCTCCTCAACGACTTGTAAGCCTAACCTGGTCCACTTATTGGAAGCTCTGACCCTGAAAAAGTTCCTTGTGAGGTCACTGTAACTCATATGCAGTTTCCCTCTATGATCCCTCGGGCTGTTGTTGCAGGCGTTGAGCAATGTTGCCTTGTCTACCATATCAATTTCCTTAAGAATCTTAGAAGCAAATGCCCTTAGATAGATGGGTACATTGATGAGTGCGCATATCTATCTAGATAGACAGACAGATGAATGGCTACATGGATAGACAGACAGATGGATATTTAAGATAGACATATATCCAATTGGGATCCAAAAACGTTGATCCACTAATGCTAAACAGCAACAGTGAAAATTGAAAGGATAACACCTTAGAGTTTTTACCTCTCCTGAGGTTATCAGAGTCGTTATCAGAGTCGTTATCATAGAGTCATTATCAGAGTCGTTATCAGAGTCGTTATCAGAGCCGTTATCAGAGAGTCATTATCAGAGTCGTTATCAGAGTCGTTATCATAGAGTGATTATCAGAGTCGTTATCATAGAGTCATTATCAGAGTCGTTATCAGAGTCGTTATCAGAGCCGTTATCAGAGAGTCATTATCAGAGTCGTTATCAGAGTCGTTATCATAGAGTGATTATCAGAGTCGTTATCATAGAGTGATTATCAGAGTCGTTATCAGAGTCATTATCAGAGAGTCATTATCAGAGTCGTTATTAGAGTCGTTATCAGAGTCATTATCAGAGTCGTTATTATATATATATATATAAATATATATATTATTAAATATGACCGAAAAGTAAGATTAATAATTCTAACACGAATTTTCTCTATCTTTCTTACGTTTCTTTTCACTGTTGATGGTAATTCAAATATCAATTCTCCAAAATTCATTTTTATTTTTGGAGAATTTTGGAGAATTGATCTTTGAATTACCATCAACAGTGAAAAGAAACGTAAGAAACATAGAGAAAATTCGTGTTACAATTATTAATCTTACTTTTTCGGTCATATTTAATAATATATGTCTACAGGAAAGACTGCTACCAAATATATATGTATATATATGTATATATATATATATATAATATATATATATATATGTATATATATATATATATATATATATATATATATATATATATATATATATATATATATATATATATATATATATATACGGAAGCACAAAGGGCTGGCATGCAAGACACAACGAGGTCAATGACATCATCAAGAGAAGCCTCGTCTCAGCTGGGTGCCCAGCGGAGAGAGAACCTCGCATCCTAGGGGTCCAAAACCCGGATTTCCCAGCACTTCGCCCTGATGGCATCACCATATACTCATGGAAGGAGGGTAGACAGTTGGTGTGGGACTACACATGTGTATCCACCCTGGCTGACACCTATGTACACTTCGGAGCTGATCAAGCAGGTGGGGCGGCCAACCACAGGGAAACAGCAAAATCACTCAAGTACAGGCGACTGGAAGGTCAATACCTCTTTGTTCCCATAGCGTCTGAGACGCATGGCCCCTGGGGCAAGAGTGCCTTGGGATTTCTCAAGGAATTGGGGTCCAAGCTCATTGACGTCACCAGAGACCCAAGGGCTTCCAGTTTTTTATTTCAGCGTCTCAGTGTGGCGATCCAGAGGGGAAATGCTTGCTGCGTCCTCGGTTCCTGTCCAGAAGCGGAGGAGCTTCAAGAGATCCATAACCTTTAGGCATTTGTCTTGTATGTTTTGTAACCTTTAAATACACAATAAAGGAAAAAAAAAAAAAGGGAAGGGGGTGGTAGGAGAAAAGCACACAGAAACTGTATTGGAGGGGACCTACATTCCCTCCAATGCGTTATGTGTGGTTTCCTCCGAGGCTATGGGTCCCCCTTCTTCCAGCCAGAGGTGGTACTCCCTTCCCTATATATATATATATATATATATATATATATATATATATATATATATATATATATATATATATATATATATATTAGTATATTTTGGTAGCAGTCTTTCCTGTAGACATATATTATTAAATATAAAATATTACTTTTTTAAATAATAAATATTAAATATTACAGAACGCTTTAAAAGAGACTAACGTCGTCTATGCCTTCAAATGCCCACTTGGGGACTGTAAGCTCCAAAAAACCCAGTATATAGGCAAGACAACAACATCTCTTTCTAGGCGTTTAACGATGCATAAGCAACAGGGCTCCATTAAGGAACATATAATCTCTTCCCACAACCAAACCATCGCCAGAGAAATCCTAGTAAACAACACAGAAATCATCGATAGATACAGCGATAGCAGGCGGCTTGACGTTTGCGAGGCACTACACATCAAGAAGTCAACACCAGCAATCAACAGCCAATTATTGCACAACTATATTCTACCCACCTCAAGACTCCGCTCCAATATAGAAGCATCAAGAAATATGGACCAATAGGCTTTCTACAAACACTTCTATTCAATATCCATTGTTTCGTGTTCTGTCTTGTGTTGATGAAATTAATACCCTATTAATGCCACATCTTGTTCTGTCTTGTGTTAATGCCACATCACCCCTTCCACCTCACTCAAATGTAGATATAAAATCGGAGATACGTAAGTTCTATTCAGTTGTGTATTTGTGAACTAAAGTCTTTGAAAATGTAATAAGTTTTACGAAACGCGCCCGTGTCGCGTCAGACTAGAAATAAAAATGAATTTTGTAGAATTGATTTTTGATTTACCTCCAACAGTGAAAAGAAATGTACGAAAGATTGAGAAAATTCGTGTTAGAATTATTAATCTTACTTTTTCGGTCATATTTAATAATATATATATATATATTGTGACAATAATCTCCTTCAAGAGATTGAGCCTGCTCTTCCCTCCACAAACACGTCGTTGAAATTATATAAAACGACTATGGAAGACATGTCCAACAACAACAACAACACCAGCAAAGCTTGCCAGGGTGAGCAAACGTATGCAGCCAGCCACCTGTTCAGACTCAAACCACCAAACTACATGTTGATCGCTACCGGCTCCGCTGATTGGTCGCCGGTCTGGCTGTACCTGCACTCGCCCCCCCCATACTACTTGATGTCTGGGGTCGCCCCAACCTCCTACCTCAGAATGTTCAGTGCTCTCGTTGTTACCACTCCTCCCGGCTAGATGCTAGCGTGTACTGAGGGAAGTGGTAGCTTAAGCCAATATTCCAGCACCTCCCATTTACTTGTATATTGCACTTCTTGTTATTTTGTCTTAACGTAACTTTTCATTGTGTCATTTAAGTATTCTTATTATTTTGATTGATTTTATTATAAGAATTTGTTTGTGCATTTTATTCATGTTTTGATTTAATTAACGTAATTAAAATTTCATTGTTAAAGTTTACTTGTGTTTTGTGTGTCTTCTCCTTACCTTACCACAGACGAAGTTCCAGTTTTTTCTATTTTTTTTTATAACTATGTGACGAGGCCATACCCCTAGCCTTAAACAGCCGAACACCAACGCGTTACCGTCACAAGTTATATGGGGGCCTGTCCGGGAGCTTCACTCAGGTACTGGTGCCAAGTGGTAATTTATGGTAAGCGTATTTAACTTTGTTAACGTAGCTTTACTATTTTTCATATTCAATTTCATTTTTTATAAGGTGCGGTGTATTGTGCATTACGAGAGTAACATATAGTGAAGGTGAGACAACTTTGGATTACGTGGTGACTGTAGGCTGCAGTCATACTCTTAATTGGTCATCTCTCCCTCCGTGTTATTACTCGTGTTTACCATCTATGTCCCTTGAATATTTCTCATTCTGACAGATCATCATATTGGTACCCTGGTACTGTGGTCTGCCCCGGGTCAAGAGTACCCAATCTTCTGCAATCTGACTGTAGGAGGACAAAGAGGGCCATAGTTCCTCTAGCTCGAACTTTAGTTGCTGAATTGGGACCTCAGCAGCAGTTCTCGTCACCAGTTGACACCTCGCACCCCTACACGTCAGTCAGAGATGATGATACATACAACGGTAGGGAATTAGCTTATTTTTTCAGAGCACAAAAGTTCGCTAATTCTGTAAGTATCATATTAAATTCAGTGGGAAAAACTTGCTTTATGTCCTATAGAGACGTGGCAAGGTATGCCTACATCCTTGGACTACCAATTTTACTTTTGAAGCATTTAACTGTTTCATTTGTTTTCGAAACTTTGTTTCATTTGTTAGTAGGATTTTCTTGCCCTTATTCTCTTACATGAGTACCGGGTACAAGATTTCCTGCGCCCTTGATTTAATTTAATCATTTAATATCTTTCACTTAACGTTAATTGTTAAAGATCACACAGGATAGGTACCAGTTGCCACGTTGTCCTGTTTCTGACATTTCACTATTGAATATTCGTGTACCTTTATTTGCTAATTTCACCATGTTTCGTCTCCAAACTTTCCGTGCAAATCCAGCAGGTGAAATAGGGACTTTAAGTCGTGCCAAGAGGACTGAATTACAAACTCTTGCACATGAGTATCAACTAGAAGTTCCCTACCAAGCCAACAAAAATGACCTACACAACCTGTTGCTGGATTACTATTTAGAGCAAGGTAAGATAGACTCTGAAACTCATGAAACTTACTATATTGCAGATAAAACTGACTTGGCAACGATGAAACTTAAACTAGAGCTGGCTAAGATTGAACGTGAGCAGCAAAGGGAAGCCCGCGAACAACAAGAACGAGCGGCTGCCATACGGAGGGAAGAACAAGAACGCGAGGCTGCTTTGAGGAGAGAAGAACACGAACGTGGACTCGCCCTCCACGAACGTGAGGTCGCCTTGCTCCATGAACGTGAGAGAGTACAGCTTGAAACAAAACAACGCGAGTTGGAAATACAACGCGAACATGACAAGCAACAAGCAACTCTGGCTCTAGAGTGTCGTCAACGTGAAATCGCCTTGGAAACTTCCCACTTCACTCAACGCCAACAAGCTACTGCCAATCTTCCCGTCAGTTTTAATATATCACATGCAAGTAAGTTAATGCCATCCTTTGTAGAAGCAGAAGTTGATGTGTTTTTCACCACCTTTGAAACCCTTGCTAATCAACTCAGTTGGCCTGTCGACCAATGGGCCACACTTCTCAGAGTCCATCTTACAGGTAGAGCTGCAGTCACACTCAGTACTTTGGCGTCTGAGAATGACTACTACACTCTGAAACAAGCAGTGTTGGACGCCTACCTACTTTCCACAGAAAGTTATAGAAGGAAATTCCGTGACCACCTGAAGGCAAGTACCACTACCTTCCTCGAGTTTGCTAACACGAAACGGAGGTATTTCATGAAATGGCTGGAAGCAGCACATGTCTCTACTTTTACAGAACTCGTCAACCTGATGCTTGTTGAAGAATTCTTGAGACGTGTGCCACCTCCTGTCCGCCTCTACTTAGCAGATAAAGAAGAAACCGACTACCTGAAGTGTGCTAAGTCGGCTGACACTTACAGCCTCATCCACCGGCTGACACCCGAACCATCCTCCAGTAAGAAGTCGTGGTACAGTTACGAGAAGGTGAGCCCCGATCAAGCTGGTTCACAACTGTACTGCAAGTATTGTAGACTCTATGGACATACCATAGACAAGTGTGGTAAGTCTCAATACAAGGGAACCACTGACCAACAAAGACCCAAACCAACTCCTCCTAAGTCCGGTAAGCCTGTGATGAATGTTGGTGTTGATGTTAATGATCTTTCTCTTTTCAGTAACCACCTGTATACTGGAACTGTCTCTGCCAACGGTTCAAATCCGGAGGGACGTTTCAAATTGAAGATCTTGAGGGACACAGCGGCTCTACAATCGATCATCTTGAAGTCGGCTGTGCCCAACATAGTCTACACCGGGGAAACAGTCTTCATCACTGACCTCACTGCTACCACTCCATACCCTCTCGCCAGAGTCCACCTGGATTGTCCCTACGTGAACGGGGAAGTCCAAGTCGCCGTCAGGGAAAAGCCTTTTCCCATGCCTGGAGTGCAACTTCTCCTAGGCAACGACTTGGCAGAAGACCTGCAACCGACCAACCTGATCGTCATGGACAAACCCCAGGTGTGTAACTCTGTGCCAATAAACCCTATTCTTGAGTATGTTCCAGCAGAGGTTCAAGAGAGTGATGAAGTTTCTCCTCCGGTTCTCGTGACCACCCGTGCACAAGCCGCACGTCCACAGCCAGCTGACTCTACTGCTACCGCTGTCCCTCAAGACCCTCAGAAACTACCCCCGCATCTGACCAAGTTGGAGTTCCGTAAGTTGCAGAGGGAAGATCTTACTTTAACACCATTGTTTTTCCAGGCTGAGACTCAACCCGACAGTATTCCTGGGTTCTTCCTAGAGAACGACTTGCTCTACCGCAGATATAGACCCAGTAAACTGAAGGAGGAGGACGATTGGGCCAACATCGAACAACTTGTGATTCCCACCAGCCTGCGGCCCACTATTCTACACCTGGCCCACGGAGCATTCTCCCACTACGGCTTCAACAAGACTTACCATGGGATTCGTCAAGACTACTACTGGTCAGGTATGGTAAATAACGTCAAACAGTACGTAAAACAGTGTCATACATGTCAGATGGCAGGCAAACCGAACGTCTCCATTCCCAGAGCACCACTGATTCCCATACAGGTGCCTGCGGAACCTTTCCACAGACTCATAATAGACTGTGTTGGTCCTTTACCTCGGACCAGTTCAGGTAACGCCTACATCCTAACCATCCTGTGTCCTACCACCAGATTTCCCATAGCAGTTCCAGTGAAGAACATCACGGCTGCTACGGTTATCAAACATCTATTGAAGATCTTCACTCAATACGGATTTCCCAGGGAGATTCAAAGTGACTGTGGCACCAACTTCACCAGTGATCTCTTCAAAAGGACACTGGAGGAGTTCAACATCAAACAGGTATTGTCCAGCCCCTATCATCCTGCTTCACAGGGTTCTCTTGAACGTAGTCATCAGACCATCAAAGCACTCTTGAAAAAGTTTTGTAGTGAAACCTCGAAGGATTGGGATAAGCAGATTGACCTTATAATGTGTATTTTCAGAAGTCTCCCCAATGAGTCCCTAGGAGTATCTCCTTATGAGATGCTCTACGGCCGTAAGTGCCGTACTCCCCTTAAGGCTTTCAAAGACTCTCTCAGAGATGCCACCTTCAGTGAGCATCAGAATGTGCCCCAGTTTCTTCAAAACCTTCAACACATTCTAGAGAGAGTCCACCGCTTTGCCCATGATAATCTATTGAAAGCCCAGGTGAGAATGAAGACTCATTACGACCAGACCAGCAAAGTAAGAAAATTCAAGCCGGGAGACTTCGTCCTTGCCTATTTCCCTATCCCAGGTTCACCTTTACAAAACAGATTTTCAGGACCCTACTGCGTCAAAGAGTGCAGAAGCAACAACACTTACGTCATAGAGACTCCAGATAGGCGGCGGAAGACCCAGCTGTGCCACGTCAACCTCCTGAAGCAATATAATGGTACTCCTCCCACTGTCTTGACTAACTATTCCACATTCACAGAACCCTACATCCACAGTGAGACCTTCCCAGCTTCTCCTCCCGAAAGCACTGACAAGGAGTCAGCGCTTTCTAATTCCGAAATCCTTAATGATCTTCCCAAATGCTTTCAGGATAATAATCGTGCTCCTTTGCCCTCTTCTAATTCCACTCTCACCTCGTCAGATAAGCCCTTCATCCTCCATGTCGACGCCAATGGTACCGACGATGGTGGTGTCGTGATGCAGCAACGAGGCGAGAAGAATACACCTGTCAGCGACTACTGCTACAAGGAACGACGGAACAATTGGCAAGGAGCTACTCTTCCTCATCCTGAAGCTTCAGCACTTCACTTCACACCTGAAAAGTGCTCGGTCCACCATCAATACGGACCACACCACCCTACACCTCCTGCAGCACGCCCCCTTCTCATCTCAACGTCTTCTACTATGGGCTTGCTACCTGCAGAAATTCAACCTGGAGACACGCTATACCAAGAGTCTGACAACATCTTAGCCCATGATCTCTCCAGAGTTTATGAAGTAGAAGCGACTCCATCCATTACTCCACCACATAACGACGTACTTCTTCCAGAACCGCAGGCTTCGGGGGAGAGTTGTGACAATAATCTCCTTCAAGAGATTGAGCCTGCTCTTCCCTCCACAAACACGTCGTTGAAATTATATAAAACGACTATGGAAGACATGTCCAACAACAACAACAACACCAGCAAGGCTTGCCAGGGTGAGCAAACGTATGCAGCCAGCCACCTGTTCGGACTCAAACCACCAAACTACATGTTGATCGCTACCGGCTCCGCTGATTGGTCGCCGGTCTGGCTGCACCTGCACTCGCCCCCCCATACTACTTGATGTCTGGGGTCGCCCCAACCTCCTACCTCAGAATGTTCAGTGCTCTCGTTGTTACCACTCCTCCCGGCTAGACGCTAGCGTGTACTGAGGGAAGTGGTAGCTTAAGCCAATATTCCAGCACCTCCCATTTACTTGTATATTGCACTTCTTGTTATTTTGTCTTAACGTAACTTTTCATTGTGTCATTTAAGTATTCTTATTATTTTGATTGATTTTATTATAAGAATTTGTTTGTGCATTTTATTCATGTTTTGATTTAATTAACGTAATTAAAATTTCATTGTTAAAGTTTACTTGTGTTTTGTGTGTCTTCTCCTTACCTTACCACAGACGAAGTTCCAGTTTTTTCTATTTTTTTTTATAACTATGTGACGAGGCCATACCCCTAGCCTTAAACAGCCGAACACCAACGCGTTACCGTCACAATATATATATATATATATATATATATATATATATATATATATATATATATATATATATATATATATATATATATATATATATATATATGTCGTACCTAGTAGCCAGAACGCACTTCTCAGCCTACTATGCAAGGCCCAATTTGCCTAATAAGCCAAGTTTTCATGAATTAATTGTTTTTCGACTACCTAACCTCCCTAACTAACCTAACCTAACTTTTTCGGCTACCTAACCTAACCTAACCTATAAAGATAGGTTAGGTTAGGTTAGGTAGGGTTGGTTAGGTTCGGCTATATATCTACGTTAATTTTAACTCCAATAAAAAAAAATTGACCTCATACATAATGAAATGGGTAGCTTTATCATCTAATAAGAAAAAAATTAGAGAAAATATAATAATTCAGGAAAACTTGGCTTATTAGGCAAATCGGGCATTGCATAGTAGGCTGAGAAGTGCGTTCTGGCTACTAGGTACGATATATATATATATATATATATATATATATATATATATATATATATATATATATATATATATATATATATATATATATATATATATATGTCGTACCTAGTAGCCAGAACGCACTTCTCAGCCTACTATTCAAGGCCCGATTTGCCTAATAAGCCAAGTTTTCATGAATTAATGTTTTTTCGTCTACCTAACCTACCTAACCTAACCTAACCTAGCTTTTTTTGGCTACCTAACCTAACCTTACCTATAAATATAGGTTAGGTTAGGTTAGGTAGGGTTGGTTAGGTTCGGTCATATATCTACGTTAATTTTAACTCCAATAAAAAAAAATTGACCTCATACATAGAGAAAAGGGTTGCTTTATCATTTCATAAGAAAAAAAATATAGTAAATATATTAATTCAGGAAAACTTGGCTTATTAGGCAAATCGGGCCTTGAATAGTAGCCTGAGAAGTGAGTTCTGGCTACTAGGTACGACATATATATATATATATATATATATATATATATATATATATATATATATATATATATATATATATATATATATATATACATACATACATACATACATACATACATACATACATACATACATACATACATACATACACACGTGACAGTGCTACCCTCAACACACAACACCTCCATCATCAACACTAACGCATCATTGTAACATCAATATTTGTGAATGATGGTGAACAGTCGCGTCTGGTGTTGTCAATGATCACTTGGGATTGTGTTTCATCGCTGACAAATGGAGACAATGGTGGCAACACTGAGCCACGTATCAGCTGGCAACATTATGTTTGTTTATTTTGTATATTGAGGCTGTGTGTGTGTGTGTGTGTGTGTGTGTGTGTGTGTGTGTGTGTGTGTGTGTGTGTGTGTGTGTGTGTGTGTGTGTGTGTGTGTGTGTGTGTGTGTGTGTGCGTGCGTGTGTGTTTGTGTGTGTGTGTGTGTGTGTGTGTGTGTGTGTGTGTGTGTGTGTGTGTGGTGTGTGTGTGTGTACTCACCTGATTGTGCTTGCGGGGGTTGAGCTCTGGCTCTTTGGTCCCGCCTCTCAACTGTCAATCAACTGGTGTACAGGTTCCTGAGCCTATTGGGCTCTATCATATCTACATTTGAAACTGTGTATGGAGTCAGCCTCCACCACATCACTGCCTAGTGCATTTCATTTGTCAACCACTCTGACACTAAAAAAGTTCTTTCTAATATCTCTGTGGCACATTTGGGCACTCAGTTTCCTCCTGTGTCCCCTTGTGCGTGTGCCCCTTGTGTTAAATAGACTATCTTTATCTACCCTATCAATTTCATTCAGAATCTTGAATGTGGTGATCATGTCCCCTCTAACTCTTCTGTCTTCCAGCGAAGTGAGGTTTAATTCCCGTAGTCTCTCCTCGTAGCTCATACCTCTCAGCTCGGGTACTAGTCTGGTGGCAAACCTTTGAACCTTTTCCAGTTTAGTCTTATGCTTGACTAGATATGGACTCCATGCTGGAGCTGCATACTCCAGGATTGGCCTGACATATGTGGTATACAAAGTTCTGAAAGATTCCTTACACAAGTTTCTAAAGGCCGTTCTTATGTTGGCCAACCTGGCGTATGCCGCTGATGTTATCCTCTTGATATGGGCTTCAGGGGACAGGTCTGGCGTGATATCAACCCCCAGGTCTTTCTCTCTGACTCCTGAAGAATTTCATCTCCCAAATGATACCTTGTATCTGGCCTCCTGCTCCCTACACCTATATACATTACATTACATTTGCTTGGGTTAAACTCTAAGAACCATTTGTTCGACCATTCCTTCAGTTTGTCTAGGTTTTCTTGAAGCCTCAAACAGTCCTTCTCTGTCTCAATCCTTTTGGCCTCAATAATTTTGGCGTCGTCAGCAAACATTGAGAGGAATGAGTCTATATCCTCTGGGAGATCATTTACGTATATCAGAAACAGGATAGGTCCGAGTGCAGAGCCCTGTGGGACTCCACTGGTGACTTCTCGCCAATCTGAGGTCTCACCACTCACTGTAACTCTCTGCTTCCTATTGATTAGGTACTCTCTTATCCACTGGAGCACCTTACTAGCTACACCAGCCTGTCTCTCCAGCTTATCTACCAGCCTCTTATGCGATTTCCGACAATCCAAGATAATGCAGTCCGCCCAGCATTCTCTTTCTTGCTTATTCTTTGTTACCTGGTCGTAGAATTCTATTAAGCAAGTCAGGCAAGATTTACCCTCCCTGAACCCATGTTGGCGATTAGGCATGAATTCCCTTCTCTCCAGATGTGTTGCCAGGTTTTTTCTCACGATCTTCTCCATCACCTCGCATGGTATACAAGTCAAGGACACTGGCCTGTAGTTCAGTGCCTCTTGCCTGTCGCCCTTTTTGTATATTGGGACCACATTCGCCGTCTTCCATATTTCTGGTAGGTCTCCCGTCTCCAGTGACCTACTATACTCTATGGAGAGTGGCAAGCAAAGTGCCTCTGCACACTCTTTCAGTACCCATGTCGAGATCCCGTCTGGACCAACAGCCTTTCTAACGTCCAGAACCAGCAGGTGTCTCTTGACCTCCTCTCTCGTAAATTCGAACCCTTCCAAGGCCGCCTGGTTTACCTCCCTTTCTCCTAGCACAGTGACCTCACCTTGTTCTATTGTGAAGACCTCTTGGAACCTATTGTTGAGTTCATCACACACCTCTTTGTCATTCTCTTTGTACCTGTCCTCGCCTGTTCTAAGTTTCACTACCTGTTCTCTCACTGTTGTTTTCCTTCTGATGTGACTGGAGTAGCTTTGGTTCGGTCTTGGCTTTGTTTGCCATATCATTTTCATAACTTTTCTCTGCTTCTCTTCTCACCCTGACGTACTCATTCCTGGTTCTCTGGTATCTCTCTGCTTTCTGGTGTTCTGTTTTTCCTGAAGTTCCTCCACGCCCTTTTGTTCAGTTTCTTCGCTTCCATACATGCCCTATTATACCATGGATTCTTCTGTTGCTTCTCGGATTTTTCCCTTTGGGCCGGGATGAACCTGTTTACTGCCTCCTGACACTTTTGAGTGACATAGTCCATCATATCTTGTACAGACCTAGCTCTGAGGTCTGTGTCCCAAGGTATTTCCCTTAGGAAACTTCTCATCTCTTCATATTTTCCCTTTCGGTATGCCAGCCTTTTGTTTCCTAGTTCTTTTGGGGGGAGATAAGTCCTAGCTCTACCAGGTACTCAAAGTTCAATACACTGTGGTCACTCATTCCCAAGGGCGCTTCCATCTTAACTTCCCTTATATCCCACTCATTTAGGGTAAATATCAAATCAAGTATTGCTGGTTCATCTTCTCCTCTCATTCTTGTTGGTTCCTTGATGTGCTGGCTTAGAAAGTGTCTTGTTGGCACGTCCAGCAGCTTAGCTCTCCATGTTTCTGGTCCTCCATGCGGGTCTCTGTTCTCCCAATCTATCTTCCCATGGTTGAAGTCTCTCATAATTAGTAGTCCATATGTATTCACCTAGTTGTGTTTGCGGGGGTTGAGCTTTGCTCTTTCGGCCCACTCTCAACTGTCAATCAACTGTTTACTAACTACTTTTTTTTCCACACCACACACACACAATCACACACACCAGGAAGCAGCCCGTGACAGCTGACTAACTCCCAGGTACCTATTTACTGCTATGTAACAGGGGGCATTCAGGGTGAAAGAAACTTTGCTCATTTGTTTCTGCCGCGTGCGGGAATCGAACCTGCGCCACGGAATTACGAGTTCTGCGCGCAATCCACCAGGCTACGAGGCCCCTCAACACACGTGTGTGTGTGTGTGTGTGTGTGTGTGTGTGTGTGTGTACTCTCCTATTTGTGCTTGCGGGGGTTGAGCTTTGGCTCTTTGGTCCCGCCTCTCAATTGTCAAACAACTGGTGTACAGATTCCTGAGCCTACTGGGCTCTATCATACCTACATTTGAAACTGTGCATGGAGTCAGCCTCCACCACATCACTGCCTAGTGCATTCCATTTATTAACTTCTCTGATACTGAAAAAATTCTTTCTAACGTCTCTGTGGCTCATCTGGGCACAAAGTTTCCACCTGTGTCCCCTTGTTCGTGTCCCACTCGTGCTGAAGAGTTTGTCTTTGTCCACCCTGTCAATTCCCCTGAGAATTTTGTAGGTGGTTATCATGTCTCCCCTTACTCTTCTGTTTTCCAGGGATGTGAGGTTCAGCTCCTTTAGCCTTTCCTCGTAGCTCATTCCTCTCAGTTCCGGGCCGAGCCTGGTGGCATACCGCTGAATCTTCTCTAACTTTGTCTTGTGTTTAACTTGGTATGGACTCCAGGCTGGAGCTGCATACTCCAGGATTGGTCTGACATAAGTGTTATATAGGGTCCTGAACGATTCCTTACAAAAATTTCTAAACGCAGTTCTTATGTTGGCCAGTCTAGCATATGCCGCTGTTGATATTCTTTAGATGTGGGCCTCAGGGGACAGGTTCGGTGTGATATCAACCCCCAGATCCTTCTCTCTATTTGACTCTTGCAGGATTTCACCT
Source organism: Procambarus clarkii (assembly GCF_020424385.1). Taxonomy (NCBI): domain Eukaryota; kingdom Metazoa; phylum Arthropoda; class Malacostraca; order Decapoda; family Cambaridae; genus Procambarus; species Procambarus clarkii. Next base: position 38,727 of record NW_025559708.1, read on the forward strand.
CACAGATGATACCTTGTGTTCAGCCTCCTGCTCCCTTCGCCTAATTTCATTACCATACACTTTCCAGAGTTGAACTTTAGCAGCCATTTTCTAGACCATTCCTCCAGTTTGTCCAGGCCATCCTGTAGTCTCTGTCTATCTTCATCCGTCTTGATTCTTCTCATAATTTTGGCATCATCAGCAAACATAGAGAGGAACGAGTCTATACCCTCCGGAAGATCGTTTACATATATTAGAAACAGGTAATGAGCCCTGTGGGACTCCGCTGGTGACATCTCGCCACTCTGATGTCTCCCCCCTCACCGTTACTCGCTGTTTCCTGTTGCTTAAGTACTCCCTTATCCACTGGAGCACCTTCCCTTTTACTCCTGCCTGTTGCTCCAACTTTTTTAACAGCCTTTTATGGGGTACTGTATCAAAGGCTTTCTGGCAGTCCAGAAAAATGCAGTCGGCCCACCCTTCTCTTTCCTGCCTAATTTTTGTTGCCTGGTCATAGAATTCTATTAAACCTTTGAGGCACGATTTACCATCCCTGAACCCATGTTGGTGGTGCGTTACAAAGTTATTTCCCTCCAGATGCTCTACGAGTCTTTTCCTCACAATCTTCTCCATCACCTTGCATGGTATTCATGTTAGGGAAACTGGCCTGTAGTTCAGTGCCTCTTGCCTGTCACTCTTCTTGTATATTGGGACTACATTAGCTGTCTTCCAACTTGTGTGTATGTGTGTGTGTGTGTGTACTCCCCTATTTGTACTCATCTATTTGTGCTTGCGAGGGTTGAGCTTCGGCTCTTTGGTCCCGCCTCTCAACTGCCAATCAACTGGTGTACAGGTTCCTGAGCCTACTGGACTCTATCATATCTACATTTAAAACTGTGTATGGAGTCAGCCTCCACCATATCACTGCCTAATGCAGTCCATCTGTTAACTACTCTGACACTGAAAAAGTTCCTTCTTACGTCCCTATGGCTCATTTGGGTACTCAGTTTCCACCTGTGTCCCCTTGTTCGCGTACCACCAGTGTTGAATAGGTAATCCTTGTTTACCCGGTCGATTCCTCTGAAGATTTTGTAGGTTGTGATCATGTCCCACCTTACTCTTCTGTCTTCCAGTGTTGTAAGGCGTATTTCCCGCAGCCTTTTCTCATAACTCATGCCTCTTAGTTCTGGGACTAGTCTAGTAGCGTGTGCGTGTGTGTGTGTGTATGTGTGTACTCACCTATTTGTGCTTGCAGGATCGAGCATTGGCTCTTGGATCCCGCCTTTCCAGCCATCGGTTGTTTACAGCAATGACTCCTGTCCCATTTCCGTATCATACCTAATTTTAAAATTATGAATAGAGTTTGCTTCCACAACCTGTTCCCAAGTGCATTCTATTTGCCTCCTTCCAGCAACTGGGCAATTCTCCCGACATAAGTGACTCATTAAAGATCATTGCCAGAGGCACGCTGAGAGCCTGTGCTGCCTCTTTTAGTAGCCACGGTGATACTTTGTCTGGTCCAACCGCTTTAGTTGCATCCAGTGTTGCCAACTGTTTCATTACCTCCTCTGCTGTCACCTCTATATCTGATAGTCTTCCATCTAGGGTAATCTCTTCTAACAATGGGAGCCACTCAGGCTCGGTTGTTAACACTCTATGGAAACCTCACAGCATTCAGTACCTCACAGATTTCCTTGTCGCTTTCTGTATATGCCCCTTCTGTTTTCCTCAGTCTTGTCACTTGGTCATTCACCGACATCTTCCTTCTTATATGGCTGTGTGTGAGTGTGTGAGAGCAGCCAGTCGTCTCGAGTGTTCATGACGTCACCAAACTGACTTTCTACAGTGCCCGAACCTAACGTAACCGAGGACCCACGTATACTAAACCACAGGACAATCACCTTACCATTGAGGTCTGTACATTGCCCATAAGAGTACAATGGTACCGGGATTTATGCCAATTTTGAAGAACATAACATCCAGATGACCAGAGATGACCACATCAATGGGTTGAACATGCGCAGATTTGCTGTTGCACACTGCAGCGCCTCCTCCTTGACCCCTGCCTCTCTCGGCCCAGTCCTCAGGTATAACTGACAATTGTTGCAAAGTTCTCAGAAGTCATGAAATGTTTCTAGATTCCAGATTTCTAGATTCTAGATTGAAATGTTTCCTGTCAACTAAAAATGTTTCTAGCTCTACATCAGGACAGTAAATGTTGACAAGACTGTGGGTGTGAGATCGTCAACATTGGTCATGGTGCCTCTGATGTATGTTGTATGTTGAGTATGATGTGTGTATGTTCAGTATGTTGAGTGATTGACTCCTCATGTCTGCGTGTGGCTTGTGAAGGCAGCTGTGTATGGTGGCAGACCTCGTAGCTGCTGTGCTGGTGGTGTGTGTGTGTGTGTGTCTGCTGTGCTGGTGGTGTGTGTGTGTGTGTGTGTCTGCTGTGCTGGTGGTGTGTGTGTGTGTGTATGTCTGCTGTGCTGGTGGTGTGTGTGTGTGTGTGTCTGCTGTGCTGGTGGTGTGTGTGTGTGTGTGTCTGCTGTGCTGGTGGTGTGTGTGTGTGTGTGTGTCTGCTGTGCTGGTGGTGTGTGTGTGTGTCTGCTGTGCTGGTGGTGTATGTGTGTGTGTGTGTCTGCTGTGCTGGTGGTGTGTGTGTGTCTGCTGTGCTGGTGGTGTGTGTGTGTGTCTGCTGTGCTGGTGGTGTGTGTGTGTGTGTGCTGTGCTGGTGGTGTGTGTGTGTCTGCTGTGCTGGTGGTGTGTGTGTGTGTGTCTGCTGTGCTGGTGGTGGTGTGTGTGTGTGTCTGCTGTGCTGGTGGTGTGTGTGTGTCTGCTGTGCTGGTGGTGTGTGTGTGTGTGTCTGCTGTGTGGTGGTGTGTGTGTGTGTGTGTGTCTGCTGTGCTGGTGGTGTGTGTGTGTCTGCTGTGCTGGTGGTGTGTGTGTGTGTGTCTGCTGTGCTGGTGGTGTATGTGTGTGTCTGCTGTGCTGGTGGTGGTGTGTGTGTGTGTGTGTCTGCTGTGCTGGTGGTAGATGTGTATGTGTGCGTCTGCTGTGTGGTGGTGGTGTGCGTGTCTGCTGTGTGTGTGTGTGTGTGCTGTGTGTGCTGTGTGTGGTGTATGTGTATGTGTGTCTGCTGTGCTGGTGTGTGTGGTGTGTGTGTGTGTGTGTGTGTCTGCTGTGCTGGTGTGGTGTGTGTGTGTGTGTGTGTGTGTCTGCTGTGCTGGTGGTGGTGTGTGTGTGTGTGTGTGTGTGTCTGCTGTGCTGGTGGGTGTGTGTGTGTGTGTGTGTGTGTGTCTGCTGTGGTGTGTGTGTGTGTCTGCTGTGCTGGTGGTGGTGTGTGTGTGTGTCTGCTGTGCTGGTGGTGTGTGTGTGTGTGTCTGCTGTGCTGGTGGTGTGTGTGTGTGTGTCTGCTGTGCTGGTGGTGTGTGTGTGTGTGTCTGCTGTGCTGGTGGTGTGTGTGTGTGTGTCTGCTGTGCTGGTGGTGTGTGTGTGTGCTGGTGGTGTGTGTGTGTGTGTGTGTGTCTGCTGTGCTGGTGGTGTGTGTGTGTGTGTGTGTGTGTGTGTCTGCTGTGCTGGTGGTGTGTGTGTGTGTGTCTGCTGTGCTGGTGGTGTGTGTGTGTGTGTGTGTGTGTCTGCTGTGCTGGTGGTGTGTGTGTGTGTGTGTGTCTGCTGTGCTGGTGGTGTGTGTGTGTGTGTCTGCTGTGCTGGTGGTGTGTGTGTGTCTGCTGTGCTGGTGGTGTGTGTGTGTGTGTGTGTCTGCTGTGCTGGTGGTGTGTGTGTGTGTGCTGCTGGTGCTGTGTGTGTGTGTGTGTCTGCTGTGCTGGTGGTGTGTGTGTGTGTGTGTGTGTGCTGGTGGTGCTGTGTGTGTGTGTGTGTGTGCTGCTGTGCTGTCTGCTGTGCTGGTGGTGTGTGTGTGTGTGTGTGTGCTGGTGGTGTGTTGTGTGCTGTGCTGGGTGTGTGTGTGTGTGTCTGCTGTGCTGGTGGTGTGTGTGTGTGTGTCTGCTGTGTGGTGTGTGTGTGTGTCTGCTGTGCTGGTGGTGTGTGTGTGTCTGCTGTGCTGGTGTGTGTGTGTGTGTGTCTGCTGTGCTGGTGGTGTGTGTGTGTGTGTGTGCTGTGCTGTGCTGTGGTGGTGGTGTGTGTGTGTGTCTGCTGTGCTGGTGGTGTGTGTGTGTGTGTGTCTGCTGTGCTGGTGGTGTGTGTGTGTCTGCTGTGCTGGTGGTGTGTGTGTGTGTGTG